>JAPSGF010000033.1:5181069-5254294 GCA_035772895.1 Perdix hodgsoniae
GGAAAGGGGAAAGGGGAAAGGGGAAAGGGGAAAGGGAATACATCACACAAAATTAATGTTGTTTTCCTTTAGATATATCCTTTATCATTTGGTAACATAGGTTATGAACAAATTTTAACACAACATCAATTTCTTATATTATTAGTGCTGTTCATTTATAGTTTTAATACTTATAAAATAAAAATACATCACAGGTAATTTCTTGCATACCCAATTTCCAGGGCAGAGGTTGAGTTTAAAGGCAGTTGAAGGCTTAGAATTAGTAATGTGATTTTGAATAACCATCCTGCTGAATTTCTAAAAAAAATCAGATCCTATTAAAGAGATCATATATTTTTCAGAATAATTTTATGTCTTTATGTCTTTAGTGCAACTTACGTAATCATACAGAACAAGCAAAAAGTTAGTAGAATCTTATCCAACTTAAGTCATATCATTTATGGCTAACGTGTCAGAAGGACTAACAACATATTTACTTTTTAAATATCATAAACTTGTTAGTATTTCTGTAGCCAGAGAAGTCATTAGCACACAAAATAAGGTTATTTTACCTAATCACTGAAGATGTAAAATGTATGGTAAATATTTATTTATATTTATTGGATTTTTTTTCATTCTATTTTTATACATTAAAGTACATGAACTTGAAAAGTTTTTTGAGCATACCTATATTTGGATAAATTGATATATGATATAGGAGAGCACTGCATTCATTTCTAATGATAAACAAAGCTTTGTGTATAATTTGCATTACTGTATTTTTCCCTATACTACTTTATGCAGGTATCGGTGTACTTTGCTTTCAACATATTGACGCAAAAACATATGCATACATGCACTAATTTTGTTGCATGTAAATATTCCAATTATCTTTTAACTAAGTGAAATGATATTTGCTTCTGCTTGATAGTAAAAGCAGTCTGAATGATCCTAAAAAGATTTTGTGTTACTGTAGCAACAGAGATTTTAGAAGCTGATCATTACCCAAAGATCTATGACTAGTTCTTAGGACTAGGAAAGAACACCTCTAGAGGACATGTATCAAATAGTACTATGATAACTAAACCTGAAAGTCTAGACAGAAATAACTATCTCATTCCTACTAAGAACAGGCTTCAGAATCATAGAATCATAGAATCCTTATAGTTGGAAGGGACCTTTAAAGGTCATCTAATTCAACTCCCCTGCAATGAACAGGGATGTGCACAGATCAATCAGGTTGCCCAGGTCTTGATTCAGCCTCACCTTGAAGATCTTCAGGGAAAAGGCATCAACCACATCTCTGGACAACCTGTTCTAGTGCCTCATAACCCTCACTGTAAAAGATTTTTTCCTTATATCTAACCTAAATCTTCCCACTTTGAGTTTGAAGCCATTTAGCCATTTCCCCTTGTTCTATCACCACATACTCTGCTAAAGAGTCTTTCCTGTAGCTTCCCTTTAGATATTGAAAGGCCATTATCAGGTTACCTCAGAGCCTTCTGTTCTCCAAAGTGAAAAAAATCTCAGTAGAGCAAGAAACATTAAAACATTTCATGTTATTTATTTATTTATTTCATTGTTGTAGAACTTCATTTCTATGAAACAGCACATAATAGTTAAAAAGAAACAAACAAACAAAAACAAACAAAAAACCACAACACTTTTATGAAGACTTTTGGCAATCAAACTTGACATAATGCAATACTAGTGTTACCGCACAACACTTTTCTAATGACCACAACTCACTCACTTGTGCAGGGGGTGATCTGTTATCTTTGGCACTGGGCTGCCATTCACAGCAGGAAACTGTTTCAAAAATGAGGATGGAGACTTAGGAATCATGAAAAATAGGTAGAAACCATAATTTGGAATATATTAAAAAGACTGTAGTTAAATTTCTCCTATAATTATACCTCAAAACATTTCCTAAAAACAGACAAACAAACAATTTAAGATTATTTAATATTAATTTGAATGGAAAAGAATTGGAAGCTATCAAAAGTAGCTTAACAAGTAGAAAAAGAAAATCTATTTGTTTTGCAATGTAAGAAAATATTTTATTAAAGAAGAAGCTAACTTTGATCCACATAAGCATAATTTCCCTGGTTGTATTTTTAACCTAATGCACACAAATGTGTGATCTTTAAGATAAAATATTCCTTAAAGATGAGGAGAAATAAAATGAAGACAGTGTTCAGTTCAAAACTATGAATAAAACACAGACAATTTTTAATAAGCTCTGTAAGTCAAACACAGTTAACTTTCTGGCAGTACAGTTTAGATTTTTCCAGAAAGAAATCACTAATTGGATTCCGATTCTTATCCTATTATTCCTACTAGAGGGGGAAAAAAAAAAAAAAAAAAAGTTAAAAAAACTATCTGTTTATTTATCTTTTTATTTGTTTATCTCCCCAGCACCCATCATGAAAATTATTTTTTGCTCAGTAGTTCAGGGTTGGAGAAATAAAGATGAAGAACTAAGATTCTCTGTTTAATTGCATACATGGATTCACAGCATCCAGAGCCTCTAATTTGAACAAAAATTATCTAATTTTCAGTCTACATCATGATGTATTTTCAGATTGAGAAAACTGTTTAAAGACTCTGTTCCACCTTCCTAAAAGGAACTGCAACAGTCAAATCATCAGCAAGAGGAATCAAATAGCCTCTTCAATTTCCAATGTGAAATCCAGCAAATATTTCCTTGGATATATAGTATATATTAATTACATTGGTGAACATCAAATCTTAGACTACTTCTGAACATAAATCAAGAAAAAAAACAACAACAACAAAAAAAACATTTTACATGCCATAACAACAATCTAGATACACAGAACTTATCAAATTATTTTCATGTCCACTCTACAGTGCCTAAGGCCCAACAAATTGAACCGGAACTTTTTAGGAATGTTACGTCAATATAGGAAAAAAAATCTAGTTCCAAAATAAATTAAAAAAAAATGCCACACCTGAAAGTCTGAGGAAACCAGGGGAAAAGCTTGAAGATGCAGTGAAGTAATGCAATATTCTAATCCAAAACCAGAGTCTCAAAATGTTTAAAAAACTGCAAAGGAAAATATAGTAATAGTTTAAAACTTCCTTTCCTTTACTTAAAAGACTTAAAATAACACCTACAGACAGCTTAGAAAGCTGATAAAAGTAGAAACCATTATGTGGCAAAGCTTAAGAAAGAGGCAAATTGTCCATACTTCTCTCCAAATTAAGTCAGAAGAAAGATATTTTTCATTTTTTTACATTATTCAGACACACAAAAATGTTTCAAGGTCTTCCAGACACAGTTTCAGTTCTTCAATACAAGCTTGTAATACTTTTTAAAGACTTTGATTTTGTTCTTAATCTAAGAATAAAGGAAAAGTATTTGTTTGTTTATTATGTTTCTCCTGTAATTTTCTTCTTTTCTGAAGTATCTAAACTTCATAATGTTGATGTGCCAATCATATTGGCACAAGCCAATAACCATGCTTTATGACTGTGATTTAAAGTTTTTAATTCTTATTTATCCCTATCCACTATGCCCTTTAGGGACAGGGTGTTCCCAGCTTTTGTCTGCTAGAGTCTAGGCTAAGCCTAAAACTGAAGAAGTGGCAAAAACATCTTACTGTGATCGTCCTGAAGACAGGTCCTGAAGACCTAAAAGGCCTACAAGGAGATTAGAAGTGGATTATTTTGTAGCCTCTGAGGATGGAAAGCTGTCTACCTAGCCCAGCATCTCAGATGATCCTTCTGTTGTGGGGTTGCACATCAAAGAAGAGCAGGTGACAACTGCTGTCATGACAGTGCACTGGCAGCAGTATTACAGCAACTGAGACTCCCTGGTTTTGATCCATCAGCTGATTTGTCAACATGAGAGACAAGGCATGATCAGCAATCACAATCACTCTTTAACATTATTGTTTGGTATCCCAGAAAGAACTGCAGCAGGTTTAATCCAGCCAGCAGCAAAGAACTACACAGACACATGCTATCAGAAAATTCAGAAAAAAATATCCCCAAGCACCCACAAAACAAAATAGTAAGAATCCCCATGGTACCACACTTGGCAAAAGCCTCCATGGCCTTTGTATTCACCTTGCCTAGGGCTTCATGAGGAAGACAAGCTGTCAAAGCCAAAGAAAATTTGGAATAGTGATCTTTACACCACAGAAAAGGTATCAGTATTACTACATTTTCTTATAATATTAATTGGTAATATTAATGAGACTTTTTGTATTAATTTTTACTGGTGTTATTGCAACTGGATTAATATATAGTTTTGAACATTAGTTATATTATTAAAGTTTTCAATATGCTAACAAGAAATTCTTGGATCTGCATAGGGCATACTCTGCTTTATACACTTAAGATTTTGAGACTGTTGAAATGATATGCATCTGTGAAGATTTAATCTTCATAAACTTAAAACAAAATGTTAGTAGAAACTCAAATTTAAGCAAATAGCTGTGATAGGTAACATTTTGAAATATGCTCCCTTGGAATTGTTTTTGTACAATTTTTTTTTAGATCAGGTCTAAAGATCATAAAAATCTCCAAAGACATTCAGAAGTCTTCCTACTCCCTCTAAAGTAGCTTAATAGGTACTTTGACAGAGTTCAAGTAAAGGTATAAGGAGAGCACGTACTACTGCGCAGGTTTAGATATTACTTGGCATTTTGGAGATTACTTGCTGGAAAAAGATTAAGCCTTTTATTCTTGAATTCCCTATCTTGCTTAAATACCGATTCAAGAAACTGACTTATTAATACTCCATCAAATCACGGTTGTAATGGTAAAGCCAGATTTAGAAGACATTAGTGATAGGAATAAAATACCCTAGGGTGGCCACACTGAGAATTTGAAGGCCTCTTAGTGTATTCCAGTGCTCAATGCCTCCTTAATAATATTACTGTTGTATTGAGTATATGTTGTTTGAATACTCCAGCTCATCACAAAATTCTCATTAACAGTATTGCATCTCAAAATTATGTTTGCATGGAAACCATTATGGTAAGTATTCAGCATACAGAAAGACCCTCTGCCCCAGTGATTTTGCAATTAAAACACTGTGGAGACAATAATAAAAGTAAGAAGTATGAAAGGCTTAAATAGAGATTTATTGAGCAAGCTGGTTCTTTTTTTGCAGGTACTTCAATACAAGATTTTTTCAAGAGATTATATGCTGAAGCTCAGAAAATAAACTTACCAAATAATGCCTCTTCTCTGTCAATGTTTGTTTGTGCACTATGCCAAATTAATAAAAATTTTCCTAGCTCAGGAGGAGGAACTCTAGACTTGTCTTCCACAAGAGAACATCAAAAGAAATCATATCTTGAAGGCACAAGACCAAGACAAAAGTTGACAGAACTGAGAACAGCATTTCAGCATTGCGTCTGATTTGAGAATAACTTCCTTGTTATTTCTTGATGCTCCTTTATGTTATATGTTCCTTTACGCATACCACTGAAGATACTTCAGATTTTTCTTTTCCTTTAAGCTTTCCAAGTTTTGGAAGAGAAACTGTAAAGTGAAGCCAACAAAAGTGTTCCAACAATAACAAAAGGAGGGACTGGTAGACAGCAATAGGATTTTCCTGTATATCTTATCCATACTATTTTTTCCATCCTGGATTTTGTATTTTCCCCTCCTCCTGACACTATTGAGCAATTTTGTAACTTTAACTTGTTATCTTTCCTTTAAAACAGTAAAAGGAGCGCTGCATGTAATACATCCAAGTCTTTTCACAAACCACAGTCCTTATGATGTGTTTAACACAAAAGGAAAGATATTTTGCTTTGAATTAGGGAGCTATTGGGTTGATCGGGGTATTAACATTTGCACTATTGTTATTCTCTTTTTTCTGGGCAGAGCTTTCAATTCAGTACAGTTCACAAAATTGCAGACTGACTGAAGGGACCTCCCAAGGTTATCTTGTCCAATTTCCCTGCTAAATCACAGACATATGCAGAATGTTGCCTAGGACCACAACCAGACGGATTTTGAGTATCCCCAAGGAGATAGACTTTGCAACCTCGCTGGGAAATTTGTGCTAGAGCTCAGTCAACCTCCATAAAATAGTGTTTCCTAATGTAGAGCTGTGTTTCTACTTGTACTCATTGCCTCTAACCTGGTCACTGGGCATCACTGAAAGGAACCCAGCTCCATCTTTGCAACTTCCTTTCAGATATCTATAGATATTATGAGCGTAGTTTAGTTTACAGTTAATCAAGGTCTGCTTCCATTGTAGATTCTAAAGATCATAGTCATAGAGTGGTTCACAGAAAGCTGTCTTCAAACCCAAAAATAATTATCAGTCAAACAAGATATTGGAGACTCAACTGCAGATACATATGAACTTAAGTAGACTAAGTATTTCAAACAATTAAAATCAACAGATCTTATCTTCAGGTACTGCTGAAGACACTAAACCTTGAGAGTATTTCAAGCAAGATTTGTGAGGTCAAATTCTAGTTCAGCACCTCATATTATCTAAGAATTCAAAAACAAGAATATTACCCTTTTTAAAACTAGGTAATATTTTAAGTAATCCAAGGAAAGTCACAAAAAGGACTAAAACCTCAGGGTTGTCAGTTCTCTCATTCCGTTCATATGATTTTCATCTGATTTTTGGAAAGCATTTTTAACAAATATTCTCATATCTTAAAATATATAGTAAGCTACAATTGACTGATAACTTGAACCAATTGAAAATTGTTCAATAACTAAATTAAGTTTCAGCCACAACAGAAGTTTTCAAGACAAAAACTAATCAATATGTAATATTTGGGATATGACACAAGAAGTCATCATGACTGCTTAACATGGAATACTCAAAATGACAGTTTCCCTGCTTATCAAAACTTCAGATACTTGTTTCCAAAGCTGACAACTGATCTTGAAGGAAAGAAAATCCTATTTAAAGTAGAAGCTCAGTTTGTTATTTATTTTTGTGTGAGCATGCAAAGTTATGAGATTAGCTACATCCCAGAGAACTCTACAACAAAACCGAAGTAGAGATAATAAATTAAGGGCTAAATCAGGACACAATTTCAGATTATTGTTTTAGTGGGAACACTCAGTGTCTGACAAATTAAGATTATTCAATTTCTGATGAAAAGCGTTCTCATGACATATTAAAACAGATTAGAAACCTAGTGGACAACACACCACCTCTTGTTTCTAAATGCTTGATATTCACCTAGATTATCTCATGAATAATCAAATTTGTTACACTTATATGATATTTTAAGACAAATATACAGAAAGATTTATTTCTCCTTCTTACTTTTTTTAACTATAGAGAAAAAAAAACAAAGAAGAAGAAAACTTGACTTTGGAGTTGTGTGCCAAAAATTTCATCTTAACACAAAATATGTATTATTAAAGATTATAGAAATTTACATAAATGTTGATTTTTAAAATTAATATCATTGTTATTATTCATACTATTCAGATAACTCTGAAAATACTGTACGGGGTATTACTTGAATAGAGAGCAACAAATGTGTCTCTCTGCCTAAGAGTAAATCGTACTAAAGAACTTGTATTAGTCAGTCAAGGTTGCACAAAATAAACAAGATGAAATGGGAATTATGATGTTAATAATGCAGTACTATAAGTGTCATTGTTACAGTGAAGAAGTAGAATCATAGAATCATATAATGGAGTCATATAATCACCCACCTTTATACAATTTCAAGTGGTTGTAGAGAGCTATAAGGAGCCTGAACTTCCTCTTCTTCACACTAAACAACACTAGTTCTGTCAGCTGTTCCTCATAAGATTTGTGCTACAGACCCTCCACAGCTTCATTGCCCTTCTCTGGACACATTCCAGGCCCTCAGTGTCTTATTCTAGTGAGAAGCACAAAACTGAACACAGTACTAAAAGTGCAACTTCACCAGTGTTGAGTACAGAAGGATAATCTCCTCCCTAATCTTGAATGATATAGGCCAGGATAACTTGGCTAACTGGGCACACTACTGGCTCAAGTTCAGACAGCTGTCAGCTAGCATCTCTTGCAGGACCCAGCACTTGATCTTTTTGAAGCTCATGCATCTGGCCTCAGACCATCAATCCTATCCAGGTCCCTCTGTAGAGATTTCATACTCTCAAGGAGACCAATATTTCTTCCCAACTTGGTGTCATCTGCAAATTTACTGAGGATGCATTCAATCCCCTCATCCAGATTGTGAATAAAGATATTAAACAGACTTACCTCAGTACTGTCCCTTGAGGAATACCGTTCGCAACTGGTCACCAGATGGATTTAACTCCATTCATTTTCTGGGCCCAGACATCCAGCCAGCATTTTACCCAGCAAAGAGTATGTCTTTCTAAGCCATGAGGTGCCAGCATCTCCAGAATGATATGGAAGACAGTGTCAAAGGCTGTACCAAAGTCTAGGTAGACTGCATCCACAGCCTTTTATACATCTGCTAGGTTGGTCACCTGGTCATAGAAGGATATCAGGTTGGTAAAGCAGGACTTGCCTTTCACTGAATCCATGCTGACTAAGTCTGATTTCTGGTTGTCTCATATGTCTGTGTGATCACACTGAAGATGATCTGCTCCATAACCTTTCCCAATATTGAGGTCTACCTGAGAGACCTGTAGTTCTCCAGATCCCATCTGTCCCCACAGACTTTAGACAATCCAGGAAGAGCTGCAGGTTACTAACAGTTTTCTCCTGAATTATGGAGGGTTTTTACTGCCTCCCATCCCTGCTGTCCAGCTCAGTGGGCTGACTACCCTGAGGATAACTGACATGACTATTAAAGACAGAAGCAGAGAAAGCATTGAGTACCTCAGTATCAGGTGCAATTAATGCCTTTTGTTTACAGAGGTGTTAACTAATCTTCTTTTTCCAAAAAGCTTTTCTTCTTTTAGTGACTTATCAAACTCAAACCAATTCCTATAATTCCATGGAAAAGCGTGCAGTAGTTTTATTTTGTATCCCTCTGTTTGTATTTCAAGAAACACAGGTTTTGTTTATTCTAATAAAAGCCATGGATTACTTTTTCATATGTTGCATACAAGCAATAACATGCATCAACTCTTACAGCTGATCAGTTTTTTTTTAAACTTTATATACCTTTTAATCTCCAGGTCGGAAAAACCACTCCCAGATCCATCAAAGTATTTAAAAATAAAGGGAAATGTATTCTGACATATACCTGCTGTACTTCTATTTTCCTTAACCACAAGAATATGGACAAAACTGTGAGTGAGGGGATAGTTTCTCTAAGTTATTCCAGCAGTTCTTTTGAGGCATGTGACTGAAATTAATTAGAACAGCTTGCAAGTTTATTGAAGAACTGGAATAGCACTGTTGGAGCAAACAACGCTGCTGTAGGAAATAAGAATTCAAAGCATTGCTAATTGTATATTGAATATATCAATATCAATCAACACATTCATATTCTTGCAGACTCCTGTTGTTTTTTTTGTTTGTTTGTTTGTTTTTCTGTTGCTAATCATAATACACACTGAAGCTATGTCTGAACTACAGTTACTGCAAAGAAGCCATTATTGAATGGATAAAGCAGTTTATGGATCCAGGAGTTAATGGAATTGCATTTTACAGGGAGAAGTAAATATGTAGGATCTTTGCTGTCAAACATAAAACACACCTGGATCAGATTGATTAGTCTTTCCATAAATAGAGCTGCAAGTACCTCTAGCTATCATCCCATAATTTCGTGTTTCATGAGATCAAAAAATAGTAAGATACTGTGCTTAACACTCATCTCTATATAGATTCATCAGTAACATGCTCAGTTTCTGGAAACATTAAAAAAGAAACCTAACCTACAAAATAGAACAAAACACAAAAAAACTATTTTCTTTTGAGAACATCCTCAGTGAGAAATTAATCTTTGACTGCTAATGCTGATTTTCAGCCTTACGAAAGTAACTGCTGTTTGTACAATGAACATAACCATCTCTAATAATTTTTAAAGGTTTCATGCATTTTTTCCTTCTGACATTTTACCACCACGATAAAAAAGACACACACATATATATATACTTAAAGCCAGCTGATGGTTTTATCACTGGAAACAGCTGCTTACCAAACTTATCAGAAGGATAAATGTGAGTAACTGTATATTTTTTTCCAAACCACAAAGTGTTTTCCATAATTTACCATTCCATTAAGATAATGGTGTCTGTAGAAGGGCATTAAATGCTAGCATTGCAATTTTTTTATTTTCCTAGTCAACATAACCTTTGTGATTATATTAAGCTGATTAGGCAAATGTATATTTTTCAAATGAATTCTGTCTAATCTGCAATTGTTTTATTGTACTTGTCATTTCACCTAAGTTTGTTATTAAAGCACATGAAAGAATTGCTGTATATCTTTACAGTATTTAGCTCACAACAGTGAGTTGTGAGTAAAGTTGTGAGTGCTCACAACACCCAGGCTGAACATAAGAGACATTAGAACATAAGACAAACATAAGAAAGACATCAAAACTACAACATATATAACAAGATAACCATAACCTCAAAGTAAAACAGTCTCTACAGAAAGGGTAGTTCTGCTTGGTTATGTGACAGTTGTTTAGCAGGTAAGATGGCAATCAACTGTGTTAAGTCTAACAAAAACACAGGCTACACAATATCAATAGGTGAAAATAGAAATGCTGTATAAATCACAAACCTCTACTCCTCAGAGTAAAGTGGCTGTCATGAAAAGCCACAAATTAAGAAAAGTATTTTAACACAGAGAAATTAGATGTCCATATAGAATTAAAAGACATTGTTGCTAACAAGCAGTCAACCATGTCACATAAAAACTAGTTCAGAATTCCTTTTCCACCAGTTCTTGCTCTTCATGAATGTGAGGTCAGCTGGCTGTTGGTTAACTCACAAATCTGTGTTCATAGCTCATGAAATTAAGCAGTACAATGTACTTCAGCTTTGTGTGGAATATATGATAGGATATTAAACAAACAAACAAATAATCAAACAGTCAAAAAAAGTTTGAAATAAAATTTTAAAAAGTGAAATTAAACATGTAGTTACTAGAATCTTATACTGGAATAGACTGCAATAAGGTGCTAGAACAAAATTAGGGTCCAGGGGACAAAAACTGCAAAACTATACCAAAACAATGAGAATTTTATCAAACCATGGATATAGAAATATATAGAAAGATATAGAAAGGAGAGCAGTGCTAGCAGTATGTATGTTAAGGTATCAAAATTAAAGTGTTGGGAGAAGAGAGGAAGTAATTCTCTACATAATTTGCAGTATTTTGTAAATGAGATTCCAGTTGCACAACTACTATTTCAAGGGAAGCCTTCACCTTTTCTTGGGGTTTATTCAGACATCCTACGGAGATAACTACCAACTCAAAAGCAATAGGAACATTTCTGAATGTAACTCTATCCAACTGACAGTTTTGTGCCAACAGGTAGGGGTAGAAACAGAGAAGTAAACAATTTCTTTCCCATTGAGTGAATACTTGAATTAAGAAAATAATTGGAAAAGATATGTTCACCCTTTGACACTAGTGAAACAGATGCCAAATTGATATGCTGTTTTCAAAATCAGTTAGCTTATGGCTAGAAGGCAAATGAATGTCTCAGCTTGCTGTGTAGATTGAGATGGTAATTTATTTATTTCCCCACAAAGAATAAAACATGCAAAAAAATGAAAGAATAAACACATGTTAAGGGGGGAAGGGGGGGGAGGGCAATACTAAATAATATTGACTAATCAGAATTTAGTTAGCCAAAAAAAACAAAAATGAGGGAACAAATCCTCACAAAATACATCCCTGGCTGCCTGGATGAGAAAGTGATTTTGAAAAGCCATCACTGTGGATTGACAAGTGTAAATTGTGCTTGGACAAGCAATCACCCTCTATTATTGAATATTACTGATTTATGGATTAGAGCAGAACAGTGCTCTTTCTCTACCTCTACTTTCAACATGGACAAGTATTTTGTGTGAGAAAAGTTTAGATGTTACTTACTGTCTGGGTGACTGAGAAAACTGTTTGAATCATGGGCTTTAAATGTTAATAGTAAATGGGCCATACTTCACTTGAAGGCAGATTAGAAGTAGTATTCCTTAGGGGTCTCTCCCGGGACCTATCAACTGTAATATCTTTAAGAGCATCATAGATTGGTTGCTCTGAGATTCATTCAAGATCAACTAGTCAATCCAGTTCCCATTCAAGAACAATCCACATATGTAAATAACTGTTTTGGGGAAGGGGAAAGGACTCGAGTTTTACTAAAGGAACCTCACTTTGCATCTTTTCTTGATATTACCAAAAATGGAATTAAGGCATTTAGAACACACAGTTTAACACTGCACAAATCTATCTGTCACCTTTATTAGAGAAAAATTCAATCTCTTTACAGTCACCTCATTTTAAAAGTACCTTCGAAACAACTACCTACGGACACAGGGGAACAAGTATAGATGTTAATAGATGTTCTCTATTAAATCTCAGAGCCTCTGATCTCCACTTCATCCAAATCTTCAAAATGTAGAGTTTCTATAGAATGCTCCTTTGTCTAAAGAAGAACTTAAGACCTTGTAATAGAATGAGATTAAACCAGTTTTGCCATGCAGAAAATATTGCTCCACACTCACAACTTTTTAGCTTTTGATGATTCCAGAATGCAAAAAAATTGTCATGTATTCTGTACTTCTGCATCTTACCAGTTGTTTACCAGTTGTTTTGTCTATTTGTTCTGAATTATCTCTTTTTTTTTCTCAACTTAGAAACTATGACTGTTACTCACCCCTTTGGAAATTCAGCCTCTTCATCATATGAACTTGTAGGTATAGCTGTGAATACATTTGACTCCTGAATACCAGTTACAGTAACCCCCGGTTTTCTAGTCAAGGAGCACTCTGTCTTCAGACTATTCACAGAATCACAGAATCACAGAATCATCAAGGTTGGAAAAGACCTAAAAGATCATCCAGTCCAACCATCACCAATACTCCCCAGCTAAATCCTATCCCTCAACACAACATCCAAACGTCTCTTGAACACATCCATGTTCGGTGACTCCACCACCTCCTTGGGCAGTGCATTCCAATGCCTGACCACCCTTTCTGAGAAGTAATATTTCCTAATGTCCAGCCTGAATCTCCCCTGGCGCAGTTTGAAACCATTGCCTCTAGTTCTATCACTGTGTACACGAGAGAAAAGGCCGACCCCTAGCTCACCACAACCTCCCTTCAGGAAGTTATAGAGTGCTATAAGGTCTCCCCTGAGCCTCCTCTTCTCCAGGCTGAACAATCCCAGCTCCCTCAGCCGCTCCTCATAAGGCCTGTGCTCCAGGCCCCTCACCAGCTTCGTAGCCCTCCTCTGAACACGTTCCAGGGCCTCAATGTCTTTCTTGCAATGAGGGGCCCAAAACTGAACACAATACTCGAGGTGCGGCCTCACCAGTGCAGAGTACAGGGGGACAATTACCTCCCTATTCCTGCTAGTAACACTGTCTTTGATGCAAGCCAGGATGCCGTTAGCCTTCTTGGCCACCCGGGCACACTGTCGGCTCATGTTCAGCCGAGCATCAATCAACACCCCCAGGTCCGTTTCCTCCACACAGTCCTCCAGCCACTCCGCCCCAAGCCTATAGCGCTGCCTGGGGTTGTTGTGGCCAAAGTGCAGGATTCGGCATTTGGTCTTGTTGAACCTCATCCCGTTGGCTTCAGCCCAGCTCTCCAGCCTGTCCAGATCCCTCTGCAGGGCCTCGCTACCCCCAGGCAGATCCACACTCCCAGCCAATTTGGTGTCGTCTGCGAACTTACTGAGGGTGCACTCAATGCCCTCATCCAAGTCATCAATAAAGATACTGAAGAGGACAGGCCCCAGTACCGACCCTTGGGGAACACCACTCGTGACCGGTCGCCAGCTGGATTTAACTCCATTCACCACCACTCTCTGAGCCCGGCCCTCCAGCCAGTTCCTTACCCATCCAACAATGTACCCGTCCAAGCCACGGGCTGCCAGCTTCTGCAGGAGAATACCGTTTCTCATACCATGAAATAAAGCAGTAATTAACCCAGATAGTCTATGCCTAGAAAACATATAACACCATCCATCTTGTATTTTGTGAACCTCAAGAAGCAGAGCAAGCATATGAATTGTATCATCCTTAAACAAACTTGTCTTCTTTATGTCTTTAGACTTCTGTCTAACAAACTTGTCTTTTACCTAAGAAATTCCCAATTTCTTGACTTTTCTACCAAGCTTGTCTTTCTCAACAAACAATGGCACTGACAAATTAAATTAGAATCATGAAGTCAATTGATTTGTTACAGGTATTGAAATGAAACTGATTTTTTTCCTATAAACCAGCTGCTGCCATTAGCCCTATGCCATACAATTGCTTCCACTCTTAAATTGGTTTAATATGCTGTTTACTTTGCATATTTTACCTGTCACATTTGCTTTCTTTGTTTAAAGTGATCAGATTTTGTGCAATCCCCACAGTGTAGTATAATGAAGTGAAAAAAGATACGAAATAAAACTTTTTATTAAATAACAAATATTACTTATTTTTAACAAAGCTTTTTCCTATTTAATTTATTGACCATATAATTAACAATTACTACTCATATTTTCACCCTTTTTTCACTTTCATAAAATTACTCAGATCATTAAGATGATAACTTTAAAAAAGCTTTTCCCGCTGATAAAATCACTGGGCACTTATAGCTCTAAGTTTGTTGAAATTGCAGCACTACTTCAAAATGCTAAAAGCACTTAAGCTAATAAACTCATTAACATGAAACAACTATCAAGAGACAAGTTTCAGAAGGGAATGTTTTATTTAATTTTTCTCTTTACTGTGATAATATGAAGTTGAATTTATTCCCTCAAGTCCTGATAGCAACAGATAACAGCTTTGCAGTCTACCAATCTGATAAATACTTAATTCTCAATTTCTCTCACAATGGTTCTTTCTAATTCTTATCTATTGCATGAATAATAATATTTAGTGATTTAGTGATTAGACAATAAATCAACTTTTATTCCTAATCTAATTTTACTGGTGCTGGAGCTGTTACCTTTGAATAAATTGGAAAACTCACATAGAAGCTAATTTTTCAGAAATGGTAAACAATCATTTTAATGTTTTTCTGAACAATTCTTTGTGAAGTGACTGAGACTAATTGCACGTTTCATATCATATACTCCATAATCTGTACCTGATATATTTTCCATACATTTATCTTTAAGCATAATACTGCATTTCAGAATCTGTTTTCACATCAATAAGGTGGGAAGGAGGACATATATGCAGTTCAGTTGTAGAGTCATAGAAATGGTCTACATCTGAATACAGCCTGCAAGAAAACAATCAATAAAACAAGAAAACAACACCAAAAAGCTTGTGTGGTCTGCTATACTCCATATTATTTAATAATTATCTTTTATTGCATTTGTTTGCTGATGACACCAAGCTGAGTGGTGCGGTTAACATGGTTGAAGGAAGGAATGCCATTCAGAGGGACCTCGAGAGGCTAGAAAGGCAGGCCCAGGTGAACCTGATGAGGTTCAACACAGCAAAGTGCAGAGTTTTGCACTTGGGCCAGAGAAATCCCAGGCATCCCTACAGACTGGAAGGAGCAGTCCTTGAAAGCAGCCCTGTGGAGAAGGACCTAGTGGTCTTGATTGATGAAAAACTTAACATGAGCCAGCAGTGTGCCCTTGAGGCTCAGAAGGCAAATGGTATCCTGGGCTCCATCAGAAGAGGGGTGGCCAGCAGGGACAGGGAGGTGATTGTTCCCCTCTACTCTGCTCTTGTGAGTCCCCATCTGGAATACCGTATCCAAGTGTGGAGCCCCCAGTACAACAAAGACAGGGAGCTGTTGGAGAGGGTCCAGAGGAGGGCCACAAAGATGATCAGGGACTGGAGCACCTCCCCTATGAAGACAGGCTGAGGGATTTGGGCTTGTTCAACATGGGGAAAAGAAGACTGTGGGGTGACCTCATTGCAGCATTTCAATACCTAAAGGGAGCCTACAGACAGAAGGAGAATCAACTCTTTGGAAGGGTAGATAACGGCAGGACGAGGGGAAATGGTTTTAAGTTGAGGGAGGGGAGATTTAGCTTGGATGTCAGGGGGAAATTCTTTACAGAGAGAGTGGTGAGGTGCTGGAACAGGCTGCCCAGAGAGGTTGTGGATGCCCCGTCCCTGGAAGTGTTCAAGGCCAGACTGGATGGGGCCCTGGGCAGCCTGGTCTAGCATTAAATGGGGAAGTTGGTGGCCCTGCATGTGGGAGGGGGTTGGAGATTTATGATCCTTCATTGTCCCTTCCAACCCTGGCCATTCTGTGATTCTGTGATTTTGTCAATATTTAAATACCATAACTTTTACCTGTATTATTTATACAGGAAAGTCTGGCAAATAAATTGTCTAAGCACTGGTATAGCTAATGCCATCTTGTTGTTAATAACACTGTTATTAGTAACAACACTCAGTATTTTCTAGAAAACTTTTACTATATTACAATTTTCACATCTAATGAAGTACTGGAACTAGTCATAGTCTCATAGAACCATAGAAAGTTTTAGGTTGGAAAAGATATTAAAGCACATCCAGTTCTAACCACCTGCAGGGCTTCTACCAACAAGATCAGGCTGCCCAGGGCCCAGTCCAATCTGGCTTAAACACCTCTGGGAATGGGGTGGGGCATCAATAACATCTCTAGGCAGCCTGTGCCAGGGCCTCACCATCCTCAGTGACCAATAACCTACCTGGTTGTGACCAAGACAGATCTAGGCATGTACATAAACCTGCGTAATTTTAAATTTACATTAACAAACACCATCAACTTTCAGGAAAGTCTGTTTAGAATCCCAGTTTGAGATAAAGTTAAACTTTAATAATTTTAATCATTCTTTCTGTAATTTTTAGCTCTGAACAATGAGAGTTTTTAATGATGTATAATGATGATAAAATTGTTAATATAATAATGTGATTACACTGTTAACATTATTATTAATGGCTGTGTTCAAGTCCTGCAGATAAAAAGTAAAGAAACAACGTGATTGTTTAATTGAAGGTTGTTTGTTGCATAATACTTTCATATTTCTTACCTTTGGGGAGCTTAATTTTGTGACCACTGTGATATTATATTAACATAGTCGAATTTTATTCATTGACAACTTGAATGTCACGCGGTGATAAGTATATGCATTCACAGTATCTAACTTCAGATGCCTCTATAGTATAGAATGATGAAACCAAGCAAAGAGAAGTGAAAGCAATTAGTTTAATGGTGACCTAGTAACTGGCTAAACATACATTGTCCTTCTACACATCCACACAGAAGTATGGAAGATGTACAGAATATTTCAGATACACTAATTCTTCTTTAGACTGTATAACAAATTATTTCAGAGTATTCCCCTTACAGATGAACTATCTTTTTTCCTCCAGTGGTTGATGATGCAAGAAATATGTGTTATTTATGGTAAATTAAAGGTAAAATACTACTGTGTTTATGTGGGACAGGGATCAGTGAAGATCTGAAATTATTATGCTGCTTTTCTAGATTCTGTGACACGTTTCTCACTGACACCTGGAAAGAAGCTAGGATTTTGAACAGAATGGAAAATTAGGAAGATATTTACAGTGCATAAGGTATCGGTGTTCCAAAGGAAAGGGCAAATTGAGGTCAGACAAGGAGAAGGACCTCGGGGTTCTGATGAGCAGAAGAGTTGATGTGAGCCAGCAACGTGCACGTGCGGCCTGGGAGGTCAACTACATCCTCAACTGCATCAAAAGGGGGGTGTCCAGCAGAATGAGGGAGATGCTCTGCCCTTATAAGGCTGGAGTACTGCATTCAGGCCTGGGGCCTGGGATCACCATCACAAGAAAGATGTGGAGCTGCCAGAGCAGGTCCCAGGAGGGACATGAAGATGATCAGAGGGCTGGATCTCCTCTCCTATGAAGGAATTAGGCTTGTTCAACTTTAGATGAGAAGGCTCCAGGGAGACCTTTCAGCCTTCCAGTACTTGAAGAGAGCTTAAAGACAGAAAGAAGACTAAGATTTGAAAGTCTAATAATGATAGGACAAGGGGGAATAGCTTTAAACTGTAAGAAGATTTAGATTAAATGTTAGGAAGAAATTCTTAGAAGATAGTGAGGCACTGGAAAAATTTGGATAGGGAAACTGTTAATACCCCATTCCTGGAGGTATTCAAGTCTGGGTTGGATGGGATCCTGGGCAGCCTGATCTGGTGGGTGACATCCTTTCCCATGGCAGAGGAGTTGAAACCCAAGCCATTCTATGATTCTGTAATCATGATGAAGTTTGAGCTTGATCCACAATGGTAGGAATAGATTATATGTGTAAAATTTAAGGAACTATGGTGCTCACGTGTATTTGCTTAAGAATGGAAAAATAACCAGACAGTATTTAATCCAAAGCCAGAGCAGAAAATCTAATCAGCAGCGCAAAAATTGTACATTACTGATCCTTTAAAATGTCTGACTCATAAATCGGGTTACTGCAATGCTTTTTATCAATACCATAGAAGTAGACAAGAATTATGTGGGTTTTTTTGTTTGTTTGTTTGTTTTCCTACCATTGTTATTAGGATGCTATTATTCTCTGTCTAAAGTGCTTTGATACAGTTTTTGAAAAATATGCAAGAACTACAAAAATAAGACTTCTTCCAAATCTCTTGTAGTGTTGTATTTAGTTTTCAAAAAAGTGCAAAAGATTTAGCTTTTAATAGCAAAAAATTTTGCTTTTAATGAAGTAGTTCTTTTATATATTCTGTATAGGATAAGTAATTACATCTTGGCATTGCCTCAGATGTCTCAGAAATTTGAGATCTTAGAAGCAAAAATACATATCAAATGGATAAACTGTGGAGCACTTTATGTTTATTTTTACAAATTATTATTTTCATATTTAAATACAAAGTTATTGAAGTTAATGGCTTAGTTATGGTATCTTTGAGCTAAAATAAAGATAAAAAATCAAAATAAAAAAGGAAAAGTGGAGAAAACTAGCAGAGACAATTATGTCTAGCCACATCTAACAAGGTTACCAGCAGTTTGAACTTTTCTGAAGTTATAGCTAATGAAGTACCATGCTTTAATAAAATCCAGTTTCAAATTTAGAAGCTGCTGTCTCAGTGTTTCCTAACATAAATACATGACTCCTCATTCTATATAATTCCAGTGCTATAAAATTTTTAGGATGGTAGAAAAAATCTGGATTCATGATTTCCAGATAAATGTCTCATTCTGATGGCATTTTTATTAAACAGTACAACAAAATAGTTTAAATTGAACAGTAGTTTCATACAAATTTCCAAGTTACCAAGAGACCAAACTAAGTGGTAACTTACAACATGTCAACATTTCCATGTATTCATCTGTACATATGAGAATATGTTAATGGAAGTGTTAAGTGAAAGAGAATTCACTCCAAAATCTATCTCAGTTTAGATTTGTAAAGAGTATAATCAGAACTGCTATTATATGTTGCCTTTTAAATTCATTGTATAGTACAAGATACATTAGCTAACACAGTGCACAGAACATATTCAGTGATAAATGGAATCATGATGACAGGCTTCATTAACTGTGATTTTACAGCAACTTACAGAAATTAGTCTCCCAGTAGCTGCTGAAGTACTGCTCTGTCAGGAAAAATAAATGAATAAATAAATAAATAATCTTACTTTATAGTAAAGTAAGTATCTTACTTTATAGTAAAATTCAATTTTGTATTTACAGCAGATGGATAAAAGCAAAGACAGTATCATTATGGTACTACTTTGTTCTGAAAATACTGTATCAGAACCTCTGCAGAAATCTGCTAATATTGAGCTAATTTTACTTGGGAACACTAAATATCTAAGTAGCTAGCAGAGAGGTCAAGTTAAGCTTAGACAACACCTCAGTCAAAGACAAACATTCTTAAAATCCCTGAGTCTTAGAAACGCATACAAATTGAAAAGTTAACAAATTATTGTTCTGAGGAACTGAAATTCTGCTTCTGCATATGACCAAAATTGTCATTACTGTCAGGATTTAGCATCAGTGTGTACACTTAAGAGGAGCTGGGCTCTTGACAGTAAGTATTCTACTGCGGCCTATTGCCCTGTGGCCCAATAAATAGATTGCTGGCAACAGGCTACAGGTTCTGCACATTCGCAGATAGTCAGGAATAATGTTTATCTGACTTACCTTCTCTGAAATTCTCTTGATCTGCATGTAGTTTGTTTTTTGTTTAGCTCTAAGAGCTTTTTTTTTTTTTTTTTTTTTTCTAATGACAGCAAAAAGTAGAAAAACAGGATAGGGTGGAGGGAAGTATGACTCTAGAATTAAGAAACTGGACACAAACTAGTTCTGAAGTGGTGCACTAGTGAAGCCTCTCCTCAAGCATTGTATACGGTTTTGGTAATCACAAAATATAAAGGACATAAAGATACTAGAGAGCATACAAAGGAAGGATGTGAAAGATGGGGAAGAGCCTGGACAGCAAGATGCCTGAGGACAGGCTAAGGTCCCTTGGCTGGTTCAACCCAGAGCAGAGGAGCTGTGGGGAGGCCTGATGGTGGCTGCAGCTCCTCACAGGGAGTGGAAGGGCAGTGCTGAGCTCTACTCTGTGTGACAGCAACAGGGCCCGAGGGAACGGCATGGAGCTGTGTCAGGAGAGGGGCAGCTGGGGATTAGGGACATGCTGCACCATTGGTAGAGGGCATGGAACAGACTGCCAAGACAGCGGCCCCAAGCTGCTGGAGTACAAGGATACTACTCTCAAATAGAGTTTGAATTTTGGATGGTTCTATATGAAGTTGGATTTGATGACCCTTGAGGACCTTTTCAACTCAGGATATTCAGTGATTCCTTGATTCTGTGATTCTACCTTCTCCCTCTCAGTGGCACAGGCGAACAGAGGATGGGGGCTGTGGTCAGTCCATAACTCTCTACTTCTGTCACTTCTTCATGGTCATTCTCTTCCCTTCATTGTGGGTTACCTTCCATGGGGTGCTGTCCTTGAATTGATCCCATGTAGGCTTCCCACAGACTGCAGTTCTTCAAGAACTTTTGCAGTGGTGATGACATTTATGTTTTCATCTCTTGTTTTGGAGCAAAGAATCAAAAAGATTGCTTGATCTTGATAAAGAATGTAGAGAGAATTATATAACTCTGTATGTTATATATCACTAAATAAAGAGGTTATGAATTCTGGTCTTTGCATCGAGGATTACTTACATATTTTACTGGGGAAAAAAAACAAACAATATTTGCATAGAAATATGGAAACACTAAAAGGTTATAAATGCTGCAATAGCTTTAGCTAATAATTAAGAAGATTATTCTGGTTAGCAAGCATCCTAACTCATAAGACAAAATACAAGCCTATGATATGTGATATAACTTTTTTTTTTTTTAAACAGATTTGATTATTTTCAGTTAGGAAAGAACTTAAAGCCTGCATCACCTTGGAACCTGACTGCAACTGAAGAAGAGCAGTGAGATAATGTGGCAGGTTAACCCTGGTGAGCATCCATTTACCCATGCAATGGCTTATTCCTCTCCCCTCTTGAACAATACAGGGATACAGAATAGGATGAAAAAAGTTAATGGGTTCAGACAAGAACCAGGAGATCACAGGTCACTTATCAGTAGTGTAATGGGCAAAAAGTACTGACATAGGGAAAAATCATTTACTGCAAATTGAAATGGAATTTGGATAATGTGGGAGAATCTTCCTCCCACCTCTCTTTTCCAGAGGTAAACTGCACTTCATTGCCAGCTCTGCTATCAACCGCTCACCATCCATAGGCTGCAAGGGCATCTCCACTCCTGCTCTCCCCTGGGTGCTGTAGGGTCATTCCACATCCTGCTCCCCTCACACTTACTTGCCATGTCTCCTCCCCTCCCCAGGCTGTCCACAGGACCCCATACAGAAAACCATCATCTTCATTCTCTTGGAAGACTAATAATTAAATTTTATACATGTTCACTGAATTAAGTGATTGCAACAATAAACTGGTTTTCAAATCAGATTGAAAAAGTACGGTGATCAGTAAAATTACTTCCTCCATTCATATCCTCCACACTAAAAGGAAGTGAAATAAACTAGTTAGCCCTCAATTTGGATAGATTCTTACCATGAATGACTTTTGTAGATGACTGGAGCATAATTTCCTTCCCCATTTTTAAACTCACTTCCTTTTAAGGTAGACATTGTATCTCACATTTATTACTACAGTCACCAGCTCTTTCAGGTTGGTTCCAAAATTAATGTTGTGGTACTTTCATTTTCAGAGTGATCAAGTCTTCTTAAGGGCAACCTTATCTCTTCAGTGAAATGAAAACACAGTTTAAGTGAATAATTTTAAAGGGGCATTAAATGCTTTTTTAATACTTTCATTGTAAATAAATGAATAAAAATCCTCCATAGTTTACATGCTTATAAAATATATCCTCAAAATGAGCCATAGATGAAAAAAATACAGTCATAAAAGACTTAGAAAAACACTTTGCTAGTAGCTGAGATAGGTCTGAGTGCCAGTGTGTTCTTCTACATTAAATCAAACCTGTGTATTCAGAAGTAGTG
The DNA here is from genome assembly GCA_035772895.1 of Perdix hodgsoniae. Classification (NCBI taxonomy): domain Eukaryota; kingdom Metazoa; phylum Chordata; class Aves; order Galliformes; family Phasianidae; genus Perdix; species Perdix hodgsoniae. The sequence continues at coordinate 5,203,630 of JAPSGF010000033.1, forward strand.
AAAGGAAAAAGAAAAACATACAAAAAAAAAAAAGAGTTTGCAGATTAAAACAGAGATGTGCCAAGCTGTAATAGAGACCTTCATCTATACTCAATGGAGTCTGCAAATGAACCAAGGCTGTACAACTATACCTACATTACAAGCTTTCCTCTTGTTTGTTTTATTGGTTATCTGCACTGCCTTATTTTGGGGCAGGCTTTTTCCAATTTAATTTTATTTTTTACGTGCAACTGTAGATACAATTCAGACTGTTAATTAACATATAGGCTTGCTATTTGAAGATGTGATGTCATTTCCAGGGATGTGCAATATATTTGTCATTTACATAAATTTGATGCATTTTTAATGCAACTGGATTAAAAATGAGAGACCATTAATTATTGTTGTTTGATCTATATGACATTGAAACTGAAGTGCTTTCTTAGTGTTTTGAATTTTTACAGACTCACTATAGTTGTTTCTTTCTTGATGGCTGTAACTGACATTTTTTTTTAATTTTTCTAGTTAATAAATTAAGAAACAGCACATTTGCTCTTTCTGCCCTGCAGAAAACACTGTTCTGATTTAGTTTACTATTTATATAGCTAAGAAAACAGAGAATTTCTCTGAGAGATTCATGGATTATTTCAAGGGTATTTATTTAGATTTTTTTTCTGTTGATTTCTAGTTGTTTCCAAGCAGTTTTCTGTTTCAGACAGCTGGTAATTTATGCAATAAATTGAATGTTTTGAGATTTTTAATTTCTAAATTCATGTTGTTTTGTCAAAAAAATCATCTTACTAGAGATAGTTAAAAGCTATGCAAATTTCTGTTCTACCTGTACATAAAGCATATTGCCAGAACAATATCTTAGTATTCTTAAATGCCTAATTCATGGTGTTTGTGACCCTTCTGTCATTTAGGTAATGAAGCCAGTGACAGTCATTTGTTCATCTAAGCTGTTTTGGGACTGTCATGGTATTTTACTCTGTAATAACATGATAAAGGACTTCATACAGCTATCTGCTTAATTTAGTCACATTCTGTAATGCTCTGCAAAGTATTTGCTCAATTTCAGAATTTGGTTATTATTATTATATTCTCCCTGGTCCTCCCAGTGGGAGACTGGGATCTGGACAGAAGAAGAAGAACTGACTGACTGAATAACTTTGTCAGTGGTATCATGCCCAAGGCTATGGCTACTGTGACCTAGGTAACACCTTTAACAAAATGGGAATTAAGGTTCCATCCAGAGGGACCTTTATAAATGCAAAAGGTGGGCCCTTGCGAACCTAATGAGGTGCAACAAAAGTGTAGGGTTTTGCACTTATGTTGATGTAATCGCAGATATGTATAAAAATGAGAAGAACTCCTTGAGAACAGCCCTGCTGAGAAGGATTAACGGTCCTGTTTGATGAAAACATGAGCCAGCAGTGTGCACTTGCAGCCCTGAAAGCCAATGGTATACTGGGTTCCATCAGAAGAAAGGTGGCCAGCAGACTGAAGGAGGTTATTGTCCCCCCACATTCTGCCCTCGTGAGGCTCCAACTGGAGTACTGAGTCCAAGTCTGGGACCTCCAACACAGAAAAGATGTGGAACTTTTGGAAAGGGTTCAGAGGAGGACAATGAAGATGCTGGAGCACCTCTCCTATGAAGACAGAATGAAAGAACTCGGCTTGTTCAGCCTTGAAAAGAGAAGACTGCAGGGAGGTCTCATTGTGACCTTCCAGTATTTGGAGGGAGTTTATAAACAAGAGGGAAATCAACTTTTTACAAGGTAGATACTGGTAGGACAAGGGGGAATATTTTTGAACTAAAGGATGGGAGATTTAGGATAGATATCAGGGTTTTTTTTGTACTGAGAGTTGCGAGGTGCTGGAACAGTTTGCCCAGAGAGGCTGTGGATTCCCTATCCCTGGTGGTGGTCAAGTCCAGGTTGGATGCCCTGGGCAATCTGATCTAGTACTTGGTCTTAGCTGTGGGCAACCCTGCCTCTGGCGGGGTGTTTGGAACTTGATGATCATTGAGGCCCCTTCCAATCCAAGTCATTCTATGATTCAGTGGTTATTACAGATGAGCCTAACATAGACACAAGAATTACAATTTCTTGCATATTTTGTCCAGGTTCAGAATTCCAGATCCAAATTCCTTTAGTTATTAAAAATTCAAATTCAGATCTCATCCTTGATTTGTAATGCTATTAATGATCATTTTATTTTTCTGAGGCCTTTCTGTTTTCTTTGTACTAGGGAATAATTAAAGAGAAGAGAGACTGGGGATGTGAATCCTGCAAATACCTATTTGAATTATAAATAAGATTGAACTAGCAGATTTCTTTCAATTTTGAGACAAAATGTTATTAGTTTTTATGCCTGAATTGATTTTTAATGTTTTATAGATAAGATAATGATTCACAATAGGTGTTTGTATTTCATCTAATGCAGTCATTCTAGTGACTGGTAAAAAATCTCTATATGTAATTTGTTACAAACTATGCAAAGCTAGATGGAAGGCAATAGAGGAGCTGAAAAAGAAGATTGTTAAAGTTGATGATTAAGTTTTGTCATATAAGTCATATTTTCCCAGAATAATTGGGGTGCACTGATGCCATGTGCAGACAGGAACATTTATTTACCTTGAATGATTGTAATAAAACTGCAAACGTTAATTTGTGAGGAGTGATTGGCAGTATCTCTGAATACCAGTTCCTCCCTTTGTTGTTGTTGTTGTCGTTAACTAAAGCAGAAACCAAAACTTCTGCAAATGTTTTCAAAATACTTGCCAATAGCATTCACCATCTCTCTTAACTTATATTCTTCTGATCTATTATATCTTTAAATATTCTTCTACAATACTTGTCTCTAATTATTATAAACTATGATTATTCCTGCCCATTTCTTACTCTTAAGCATTATCTTCTTTTGTTTTCTGTTTATGTATCAGATGTAAGTAATTTGCTATTATGGTACTGTCTTTTGCTACATTGCATTCTACCTTGGGTTACTGGTGTCACAATAAATTTAATGGGTATCTATTCCATCATTAGAATATTAAAAGTGTTGACTAGCACTAGATTTTAGCGAATCTAGCTGACATATTCTTTTGTTCAGACAATATCATTAAATACTACATCAATATAATCTTTAAAATATTTAATTCATATTTCCCCTTGTTTTTAAAAATACATTATATTGTTTCTTTATGCAATTTTCTAAAACTCAGAAGTCTTTTGCAACTTGTTTTCTTATCTATGGGTTTATAACTATCACACAATAATTTGATCAGGCCCGGTACTAATTTGAAAACACTGATTTAAAAATATTGCATTATTTTTCACTTTTTTTCATTGATAAACAGCGTCTATAAAGGCAGACATTCCCCACCACAGTGTAGAATTTCTTTCTTAGAAATATGAATCCAGCAATACATGTATTACAAAGGCTGTTCCAAAAGTAACTCCTATTTATTATGAAGGTTCACAATGAAAGCTGGTGTTAAGACAGCAGAGGGTGAATCTTCCATCAATATTCCGTTATTTTGTTTCGTGGTATTCAATGTACTCTTTTACATAGTATGCCATGTTGTCTCATAGGATTTCAAGTCCAAGCATAATAGAAAGTCAGATTACTGGAATGTTATGAGGTTCTTTTAATTATTATCGTAATCTAGTAAGTTCAGCATATGCTCATAAATTTCAGTGTGCCTTCACATAATTCATTATTTTCCCCTCGTTATACTGATTTAAAAAAAAAAAAATAAATTTGTCTTCAAGTCTAATTTAGAAGCTGCAAAATTGATCCATTTCCTCTATGCCAATAATGTTCTTTGGTTCTTATCTGCTTGATAAACTGCAATCCTATATCTAAGCCACAACTGCATTCTTTCTGAGCTTTCATCTTGAAAGCCTAACATCTCAAATTATTTTTTGTGAAAGAATGTGTTATAAAGGTATATAAGATATATACAGATATAAATGTATATATTTATGAAGTTATAAAGCCTAAACTAGCTCCGAGTGATCAGGGTGCATTTGTATAGCTTCATGTGGAACAAGAAAGACAATCTGTCTGCACTGAAAGCCAGCCAACAAGTGGTATAATCAATCTGGCCTGTCATCAATTAATTAGAAATAGTACAAACAAAATCCCACACTCCGTGACTTATGTAACCACATCTTATTTTTCCTGTCATTTTCAAATAAATTGCAGACTGCTGTACAAGGGAAAAAAAAAAGTCATTATTGATCTCTATGACTTCTACTTGATTAGTTTTATTCTGTTCATCCTGAATGACTTCAATATTTTTTTTCCATTTAGTAAATATTTTTTTCGTCTTGTGTGCTAATTTTGTTAATGAAAATATTAAATATAGTACTTGATAATCCTCTTATAAAATTCTCAATCTTTGTTTATCTGTCAGCACAACTAATATACCTTGTCGACCTACTTGAATCAGTTTACAAATCTGCCTTATTCATCTTCTTAAAACTATTTTGCTTTCTCCTCCACTCTGATTTGATAATTTCATCTGAAAGTTCATTCAAAATTAATATCAGATAAATCTGAATTACTCTTGCATCTTTTTGTTCAAGAAATTAGTCATATTTTTGCACTAGCAAATTGCTTTGAAAGATATACGTTTGCTAAAATTAAATTGCAATTTTTTTTCCAACTTCCATATGACTTTACACAAATTGAAGGATCAAAGTAAAGTATTGCCATATAAATTCAGTGAAACTGTTAAAACAATTTTTTTTATTCTCTTAAGGATGTTTACAGATATTCAGGAAACTTATTCTTTTAAATGTTTAGTACTGCTAAAACCAACAGTATCAGGGTAAACTAATCCAAAATTTAGTGACTGATGAGAATAAAAATGTTCATCTACTCTCTCAAATATTTTGCAACATTTTCCCAATATTTAAACATACAACAAGTCTGCGCTGATGAAGGATAAATAAAATTTCTGCAAATTACAGTATCTTGACTTTTTTTCTATATGTTTTCTAAGGCATTTATCTTCCTGACTGAAGACTATGGATTAGATCTTTTTTCAACCAACATACAAAACAGCATGCACTCTTTCTTTTCTTGAAAGACCAGAGTGGATTTTGTCTTCAAATATAATCTAAATTAATTAAAATATAAGACATTTTTAAAACTTTAAAAATTTACTTTGTGAAGCAAAAATCTGCTAGAAATGTAGTTCTTTACTGTTCTAAAACTAACTTTTTAACTGAGTCCAATCCCTCTGTTAAAGCAGTTCCCTACAGTAGGTGGAAGAGGCAGATGTTCCAGACAATCTTCAGTATCCTGTGTTTCAGTTTCTACCCATTACCCCTTGTATTAATGTTGTTTGCCAACACAGTAAAGCTGCCCCCATTGACTTTACTCCTACACTTCAGATATTTGTAAATAATTATATATACTCTCTCAACCTTCTTTTCTTCAGATGGAACAGTCCCAATCTCTCAGCTTTTCCTTGTATGGGAAATGCTCCAGGTCTTTAATTACCTTTGTTGCCATCTGTGGACTATTTTTAGGAAATCCCTGTCTTTTCTGAACTGCAGAGCCCAGAACAGGACACAGCATTCCAGATGTGGTCCCATTAGGGCAGAACAGAGAGGGAGGAAAACCTCTCAACCCATTGCCCATGCTCTTTTTAATCCACAATGCCATTGGCCTTCTGGGCTACAAGGGCATACTGTTGGCTCATTGCCAACCTGTTGCCCACCAGGACACTCACATCCTTCTCTGTAGTGATCCCTTCCAACAGGCCAGTTCCTTACCTGATGCATGTGGCACCTCCCCACGGGCAAGATTCTACACTTGCACTTGTTGAACGTCTGAAGTTCCTTGCTGCCTAGCTCTCCTGCCTGTCTAGGTCTCACTATACAGTAGCACGGCCTTCTGGTGTGTCAGCCACTCCTCCCAGCTTTGTATCATCATCAAACTTGCTAAGGGTACACTCTATCCTTTAATCCAGGTTACTGATGAAGATGTTGAACAAGACTGGACTCAGCACTGATCCCTGGGGAACTTTGCTGTCTACAGGCCTCCAGCTAGATTCTGTGCCACTGATCACAGCTTTCTGAGCTATACCAGTCAGGTAGTTCTCAGTTCACTTCACTGTTCATTCATCTGTCCACAGTTTCTGTGCTTCCTTACAATAATGTTAAGGAAGACATTTTCAAAGGCCTTTGCTAAAGTCAAAGCACACAACACCCACTGTTCTCCCCTCATCTATTCAGACAATCATGACATCATAGAAGTCTACCAGGTTGGTTGAGCATGATTTCCCCTTGGTAAATCTATGTTGATTAATCCTGAATGTCTTGGAAATGGCATCCAGAACAAGTTGTTCCATCGCTTTTCCATAGACAGGGGTGAAGCTGACTGGCCTATATTTTCCCAGGTCTTCCTTCTTGTCATTTTTGAAGACTGATGTGACATTGGCTATCCTCCAGTCTTCAGGGATCTGTCCCATTCTCCAAGACATTTCAAAGATGTTAGAGAGTGGTTTGACAATCAGTTCTGTCAGCTCCATCAGCATATGTGGATGCATCCCATCATGGCCCATGCATTTGTATGTGTTGATTTTGGCTAGACACTCTCTGATCAGATCCAAAAGATCTACTTTCCTGGGACTAGAAAATGGATGATATGCACTACAAACTGTATATTGGATTCCTGATCTTCATAAGCTTCATGTAAGACCTGTGTTCTGGCACCTTCTGGTATCTGATTATACTGTTCCAGAGCTCAAATTTCATGAAGAGTTAAGCAAGTCAACCTCTTATCTTACTAGAAGTCTTTAATGTCACCAAGGGCTACTTTACATTGTAGTACTACAGTCAGAACTGAAAACTGGTAGTTAATTTTTTTGGAAGACCTCAGCTACTTTTGTCAGCACACACAAGAAATAAAGATTACTAAAACAAAAGGAACTGGAAAGACATTTCCTAAAGGTTTCTTTAAGATTTATGCATTTCAAAATTGATCCATGTTATTTTGGCATTGTTCTGCATATACAGTACACTTTTCAAAAAAAAAAAAAAAAAAAAAAAAGGAATCAGCAAAATGTTGGTTTTCTGCCCTTAATGCTCTTACTGAAAACTGTTTCAAAATGTTCAGCATATTTTGAACATACATATAGTGATGTAAAGCAGCTGGACACACATACTGAAAGGTTGCAAAAAGATGTAGAAAAAAGTAATCTCTTTAGCAAATGATTGTCACTGAAATTTATTGCTTGGTTGTTTTGCTAGCAATGCAAAGAACTCAGGGGGTAGAGGAGAGGAGAATTATAGAATAGATGTGCCATACTCTTGTCCCATTTGCTTTTTACTGTTTGATCAGAATATTATTTCCATTTTGAAAGCTCGTAAAAATGCATTCATGAAATCAGGATCTTGTATTTCAGGTGTAGAAGAATAGTTAAAGTTGCAAGGAAAAATTCAAAACTTCAGAACTGAATACTAATACTTTAGCACTGAAACTTATGCACAGTTACTGAATTTTGTGGGTCTTTACCTGGTACATGATAAAAGGCTTAGGTATATTAGTTTTAGATTCATCAATTAAATAAATATGAGAATTTAATCATATAGGCTGATTTGATACCTCAGAAGATCTCTAAAAGGCTTAGGTATATTAGTTTTAGATTCATCAATTAAATAAATATGAAAATTTAATCATATAGGCTGATTTGATACCTCAGAAGATCTCAAATAGCTTCTCTCTTCATTAAACAGAAAATAAACATTGGGCATCTAGGTCCTAACATATATTTATGAGTAATTAGAGCTAAGGCAGATCTGCCCATTGATAGCTTATAACATCTGAAAATGCATTTAAAAAAATTAAGCACTTTTATTGCAACATTATGTTTACTGTAAATCCATAGTGGGCCAAAGTGGGACCAGTGGTTTCCAGGTACTGAAAGATTAACCCTCAGGAACAGTTGTTTAAAAAAATAGAAATTTAAAAAAAAAAAATCAGAAAATTTTCAAAATTATGATATCAGTAAGTGTTGACTTTCACTGTTGAAAATCTCTTTCAGGAAGGACACTGATTTGTTCAGATTTCTGGAACAAGGAATAAAAAGCACGTCTTCCCCTTTATCTGAACAGTCTCAAAACTCTGCCTTAGATCAAAAAAAGTTGTGTGTGCTTCTAGACAAAATAGAAATATGAAAACACTAGTTTCATGTCAACCAGAATATATCGTAGGTTGTGTGTATGCACATACATGAAAGTAATAGAAAATGAAAAACTAGCTCAATAAAAAGAAACAGTGCTGTTGTTTCTCTTTATTGAACAGATTGCCCCGCTAAGAATAATAGCTGAGCGAACATGGTTAAAGGTACTATTAAGTTTGATACTGCTTATCAGTCTTGCTGTAGTAACTTACATAAATTATTAATCAAGCCTTGAAATACTGGATAGAATTTGTCATGCCTTATCACCAACAGAGACAGAGAGGTACCCTCATTTTTGTCTCTTCATGAGGAAATCCATGCAGAAAAAAGAAAAAAGAAAAAAAAAAAAAAAAAAAAAGGGGAGGAGAGACTGACAGTTTATGGACAGTTAGAAATTATGCAAGAGAGAAACAAATAAACAAACAAACAAACAAACAAACAAACAAACAGATGAATAAGGCAGATTCAAATGTTTTCCAAAAGAAGAGAGTTTCAAATTGGGATTTCAAAACTTTTGGTACAACAGCCTTAAATAGAGACAGTGAGTTCAAAGGAATCTCACAACAACTTTTTTTTTTTTTTTTTTTTTCTGGATTAATTCTAGATGTACTGGATGAAAAGGCAGATGGACTTTCTTGTCTTCTAAATCACTCTTATGTCACTGAATCATATCATGGATTGGGTTTCTATCACAATAAAAATCCTGTCTCCCTTCTGATTATTAGCTCCTTTTAAACACTGGAAGGCTGCAGTGAGGTCTCCTGCAAGCCTTTTCTTCTCCAGGCTGCACAAGGCCAGCTCCCTCAGCCTTTCTTTGTAGGAGAACTGTGCCAGCCCTCTGATCATCTTTGTGGCTCCATCTCAGGGCATGCATATGTCAAACATATTTAACTAATCATTTCATTAATCAACATATTCATTGATCCTGGACACTACATTATTCTATCTTACCCATTGACTTCCAGGATTTTAACAATAACTGATCTATTTTCTCCATTCTATTGTCTTTCCTTTCATTCACCATACTACTACCACCCTATCCTCCCTTCCAGGTTCTCACCAGCCACTCACTCTTTCCCAGTCTGCCATAGCAATGCTGTCCTACAGCCCAACTTTGTAAACAGAGGCACAGAATCTCTTTGTGCAGTACATGCAGCAGCTCAAATGTTTCACCAGATGAAAACTACTGAGCTAAGTCCACTTCAGAAGTGGACAAAAATTGCAAGTGTAGAAAACTGCAGTCATAGGGTGCTAGTGATTATATTGGCAATAATCTACAAAAGCATATTACTTCTGCTTTTACCAAAGGTAACATTAACATAAGCACCAAGGAGTGGCCCTTCTGTTCTTTTATGCTTATTTGAACTGTGTTGTTCCTGTTGAGAGCATTTCTCAAGAACTTATTTCTAGGTAAGTATCATTCATGCACTTGTTTCTCAACATCAAGAGTTCAGATTCAGTGCTGCATTCTTTGGCCTTGAAAGAATAATCGTTTTATCTTCTGAGTTTCTGTTTCTGTTTAAATTTTAACAGCTCGCTTTCTTCCTTGCAGAAAACCTTTCAGCAAACTTATTCTCATTTTATGTGTTCCTCCAGGCTTGGTGAGTAGAAAAGAATATTATAATGTATCCCAAAGAGTATACATTCTGAAAGCCAGAGAGCTAATAAACTGAAATAGCATACATGGCTTTCTTATCCGGTGATATAAAAGCGTATTCCTGGAGATCAACAATAGTTGAACATCACATCTGTAAACCTACTGTGAACATCCTGAGAAAAAAATTAGATGCAGATCAGTACTGATTTCAGGCACACCTGACTTGTCCTAAACATACTGCTTTTCTTTCAAGAATTCTTAGAATTCTGAAGCACTATGATGAGAAGAAGACAATGGAAAAAAAAGTTGCTTTACTCAAAGTCTTTCCTGAAGTCAAAGAGAAAAATATTTAAGGTTATCTTTAAATGACAATATTTCAATGTGTTCAGTAGTAGTAAACACTTCAATTTTGAGGATCTGGTGCAGCAGTCAATCAGTGACTTTGGAAAAGAACAAAAACATCATGGAATCATAGAACTGCTTGGGTTGGAAAAGACCATGACCTAACCATACTACCCTAACAACCCTCCACTAAATCTGTCCCTGAGTGCCACAACCAAATGGTTTTTAAACACATCCAGGGATGGTGACTCAACCACCCCCCTGGGGAGCCTATTCCAGGGCTTAACAACCCTTTGTGTAAATAAATTTTTCCTGATATCCAACCTCAACTTACCCTGGCGCAACTTAAGGCCATTTCTCCTCACCTGTCACCTGTCACCAGTGAGAAGACACCAAGCCCACTCTTGCTGTAAGCACCTTACAGGTATTTGAAGAGAGCAGTAAGGTCTCCCCTCAGCCTCCTTTTCCCTAGACTGAACAGCCCTCAGTTGCACCTCATAAAGCGTATTCTCCAAACCCTTCACAAGCCTTGTTGCCCTTTTTGGACCTGTTCCAGCACCTCAATGTCCTTTCTGTACTGAGGTGCCCAAAACTGAACACAGTACTCTAGGTGGGGCCTCACCAAGGCAGAGTACAGGGAACTATAGATTACTTCCCTAGGCCTGCTCACCACATCATTTCTGTTACAAGCCAGGATGCCATTGGCCTTCTTTGCCACTTGGGCACACTGCTGGCTCATATTCAGTTGACAGTCCATCAGTACATCAAGGTTCCTTTTCATCAGGCAGCTTTCTAGACACTCTTCTCCAAGCCTGTAGGGTTGCCTGAGGTTGTTGTGACCAAAATGCAGGACCTGCCACTTGGCCTATTGAAATTTATACAGTTAATCTTGGCCCATCCAGGTCCCTCTGTAGTGCCTTGCTCCCCTCAGACAGACCAACACTCCCTCCCATCTTGGTATTGTCTACAAACTTACTGAAGGTGCACTTAATCACCTAATCAAGATTGTTAATAAAGATGTTAAATAGGAGCTGCCCCAGTACCGAGCCCTGGGGGACACCGCTCATGACCATCCGTAAGCTGGATATAACTCCATTAAAAAAAAAAAAAAGGATTGATGTATGGAAGAGCTTTAGGTTATTCAAGGGTTTACTTGTTTCTTTCACCATCAGAAAATCTTTATTTCTTTCAAACACAAAATACATATTTATAAAATCTCAAAAAATATTGTGTGGGGAAACACTAATTTGTGCTCACATCAGTATAATAAAAATATGGAAAATAAATTTATGTAATGTATATAATATTTCACCGAATTATATTTGGGGGAAGTCATTTAGTTGCATACTTGTAGTGTAACGTTTTCAAGATTATTGCTGGATAAAGTCTCCCTGGTGACAGTGACATGGACCCAAGGGAATGACATGTGACTGCATCAGTAGGAGAATTGGGTTGGGGGTTAGGAAAAAGTTTTTCACTGTCAGACAGTTGGCATGGAACAGGCTCCTTAGGGCAATGGTCACAGCCCCAAGCTAATGGAGTTCAAGAAGCATTTGGACAATGCTGTCAGTAATAGGATTTGAATTTTGGATGGTTCTATGTGGAGCCAGGATTTGGACTTGATGATCCTTTTAGATCCTTTCCTGATCATGACATTTTATGATTCTATCACTAGTTTGTTTAAGAATGTTGAATGCTACTGTTAATTTCTATTGTTTTATGGAAACAGAACATTTCATTATTGCTCTATTGTGATTAATATTGGTATATTCCAGTTTATGGCAACGAAAAGAAACAGGAACAATTATGAATTGTAAACAACCACCATAAGTACTCTGTGTATCTAATATGGAAACTGCAAAAATTCCTAACAGCTATTCTCTTTTAATCATTTCTGGATAATAAGAAAACAATTACTTAAACTTATGCATTATTCATCCAGAATAAAAATTCTCAGTAGTTACGTACTATTTGCACATCCTTACTTTTCACTTATCAGTCACAGCAGAAATTAGGTAGGTATGTAAGACAAGGCAGTACAGAGAGGTGAACTAAGAGAAAACATTCGCATTCTATTAACTATGTATAATTACTTATCACAGCAAATGTGCTGGGGAAATCATTTGTACCCTTTGTCAGAGGGAAGAGTGAAATGGAGTTGCTTAATAACAAAAAAAGGACCATGATACAGAAATGCTTTAGTGTTAGAATTAACCAAGAAAAACTGTGAAATTGTGATTTTTGCATACAAACCGTGTTTGTGTCTAATCAGTCCCATACCTTATTCCCATACCTTATCTAGGCCACTAGATCTGTTTTCAACTCATTTCTGGAAGAATTTCACAAATGCTGGGCCTGACTCTACTCTCATTTGCATAAGTAGACATTAAATATGTTTATTTAAAATTACAGTGCTGTAAGACACATCAAAACAAATGCTGTGCATATCATACAAAACACACTCCATTTCTGCATTTGGAAAAGCATGCTTTCTACTATTCTCTAACTATTTAATACTGTTTTATAATATGAAAAATATGCAATAACACTCTATTAAAGTAGTCATTCATGGGAAATTGCATGCAGATGATTTGTTTTGTGCAAAGTTATCCTTATAAATTAGAAAAAAATACTTTTTGTAAATTACATACACTATCTCATTGACATCACAGGTAGCTCCCATGATTGCAGTGTTGCCAGTGGAAGGATACAGATATGGTAGGAATAACAGGATATTACTCTTTAGACAAGAGCAGTAGAATTGCAGGAAGTTCTGAGGACAATGATAAATCTGATTCAAATGGGTCAGAAACAGAGGGCAGACCAGTATAAACAAGAATCTGCGTGTCTGCTACAGACCGCCTGATCAAAGAGAAGATGCTGATAAGGCCTTCTTCAAGGAATGAAGGAAGCCTCACAATCATTGGCCTAACATGGAACTTGAACCACCCTGATATCTCTTGGAAGGGCAGTACAGCAGAGGATAAGCAAACCAGGAGTTAACAGAAATGTATTAATGACAGCTTCTTCATGTAGTCCATTAAAGATCATTTTCAAATGCATGAAGGACAAAAAAATCATATAGTCATAGAATCTTTTGAGTTAGAATGAACCCTTAAAGGTCATCTAGTCCAACTACCCTACAACAAACTAGGACACCTGGAGCTAGACACTGAATGTATACAAGTATGGGTCATCTACCACCTTTCTGGGCAATCTGTTCCAGAGTCTCATCACAATTATTGTAAAAAAACTGTTAGAGTTATCTCTAGATCTGTGCCATGACTGGAGGACAGCCCGGAAAAAAAATAAAGAGGAAAAAAGTGTCAATGGTTTACGAGCCACTCCGGACTAGCCCTGTGAATGATGAGAGACAGAGGACTCGACCCGGGGTAAAGTGGAGAAGGGGGAAGGGCAGGGAGATAGTAGATGGGTCTAAAAACAGAGCAGTGGCAACAATTTAGGAGGAACATTAATTTACTAAATGTGATCTCAGAATGCAAGGTAACACAATACAACACAGTACAGTTGGAATTGAGGCCAACAAATCAAACAAAATGAGTGAGTGTCCAAAACCAAAGATCTTACTTTAGCACTGCAGATGAAAACAGCTAGGAACCATGTGCTCCTCTGCAGGGAACAGAGAGCAGCTCATGACCAGCCAGCTTCTCATCCATCAGGACCCCCAACTTCTTCTCCACAGGGCTGCTCTCAAGAAGATCTTCCCCCAGTTTGTATAAACACCTGGGATTGTCCCAACCCAAGTGCAGTCTCCTGCACTTGGCCTTATTGAACCTCATTAGGTTTTCATGAGCTTACTTCTCCAGCCAGTCTGGATGGTTTCCCTTCCTTCCTTCCAGTGTATAGACTGCACCACTCAGCTTGGTGTCATCTGCGAACTTGCTGAGGCTGCACTCAATGCTGTCTCTGTCCAATTTATAGGAGGAAGAGGAGGTTCTTTGTAATGTACGCATACCCAACATGAAATTAAGAAACAGCAGGTCAAATGTTACTCCAACCAGTTTATTATAAATACTAATCAGGGAGACGTGATGTCTCTTATCCCCTGTGATTCTGGAAGAAACGGTCAGAGGCTTACTACTCCAACTGGACTGCCACAAGTCCATGGGGCCGGATGAGATCCATCCGAGAGTGCTGAGGGAACTGGCGGGGGTGATAGCCAAGCCGCTTTCCATCATCTACCAGCGCTCCTTGTTGACTGGTGAGGTCCCGGAAGACTGGAGGCTTGCCAACGTGACTCCCATTTACAAGAAAGGTTGTAAGGAGGATCCGGGGAACTACAGGCCTGTTAGCCTGACCTCGGTTCCAGGGAAGGTTATGGAACAGATTGTCTTGAGGGAGATCATGCGGCATGTGCAGGATGGCCGGGGGATCAGGCCTAGCCAGCATGGGTTCATGAAGGGCAGGTCCTGTTTGACCAACCTGATCTCCTTTTATGATCTAGTGACCCATCTGCTGGATGAGGGAAAGGCTGTTGATGTGGTCTACCTAGACTTCAGCAAAGCCTTTGACAATGCCTCCCACGGTATTCTCCTGCAGAAGCTGGCAGCCCGTGGCTTGGATGGGTACATTCTTGGATGGGTAAGGAACTGGCTGGAGGGCCGGGCTCAGAGAGTGGTGGTGAATAGAGTTAAATCCAGCTGGCGACCGGTCACAAGTGGTGTTCCCCAGGGGTCGGTGCTGGGGCCTGTCCTCTTCAATATCTTTATTGATGACCTGGATGAGGGCATTGAGTGCACCCTCAGTAAGTTTGCAGACGACACCAAATTGGCTGGGAGTGTGGATCTGCCTGGGGGTAGCGAGGCCCTGCAGAGGGATCTGGACAGGCTGGAGAGCTTGGCTGTCATGGTTTTATGATTTTTGGTCATCAGTATTCCACACCATAACATCATGTGGTGCATTGGGGGTGGGGTTTGGTGTCTGCCAGGTGTTCGTCCGTCGGAGAGGAGCTGCATTTCCCCAGGAGACTTTGCGGTCAGCAAGGGGATATAACTCCAAGCAAGGTCACCTGATCCTTCTTCTTCGCCTGCTCTTCGCTGTCTGCGCTTCGCTATCTGCGCTCCACTGCCTGAGCTTCTCTATCTGAGCTTCGCCGCTTGCGCTTCGCCATCTGCACTTCGCCGTCTGTACTTCAGTCACTCAACTGGACTGCACTTCTCACCCCAGCATTGTGGTGAGGTCTATACAATTCAAACAGACTCTCTCTCTCTCTCTCTCTCATTGTATTTTACAAATACTATATTTAGTAAAATCATTTGTTCCACCTCAGATCAGTGCTGTTGTTTTCAAGTATTTTTGGGTCCCCTGCTTCCCCTTTCCCAGAGGCGCGGATCCGCAGATCCCTCCACCCTGCTGGTCACGGAACTAGGCGGGACCAGCACATAAACCGTTGACATTTTTGGTGGAGAATGCGGGTAACAGTTGCTTTCTAGCTGTTTAGACTCTCTGCTCTCAGAGAGTTCCGCTGGCAAAGCTTATCTGTTTCACCGCTACTCTCTGAAAACGTGACCTTGAAAACTCCAGGCAGACTGCCAGTATCGTAGGATATTTGTAAAATCTGAGCTTTACTATCTTGCCTCTGTTTAAAAAAAAAAAAAAAAAAAAAACGTTTTCTGTAGTGAAACTTACTCTTAAAGGGCTGCACGCTGCTGCCTCTTCTTTCCTAATGCTCAAAACATACTGGGCATTAATTAAGCTTGCCACCTTGCTCTATGGAGCAATCGGCTTATACAATCAAATGAAAACATGGGTGGAAATATGGACCTGGCACGTTTGTACAATGTGGCTTACAATTCCGGAGACAGCTGCCAATTTTACAGGACTGGGATTTTTTAAGGTTTCCAGTCTCACCTTTCAGCCTGTAATGCAGTTTTTGAATGAACACCTAGTCGCATTACTAATCTCCCTGAATGTATTGCTCATTATTTCGCTCAGTATTGGTATTTATTATATTTTGAGGATGTCCTCCCCAAAACCAGAGAATACTGAGTGGCAGGGAGTGTGGAGAGGTCTGGGAAAGACTTCAGACAGATGGAAATCTTCAGTCTCATGGAACTTTACTCCAGAACACCTGAAAGACCCTGAGAGTCTAAACAGCTATTTAAGGCAGGAATGTTGCGGCTTGGGCAGTTCTGAGGACGCACATATGATTTGGGGCCTGGCTAATGCTTATCGGGCCTTATTCAATACTATCCTGGAGAGAGAGAGAGCTTCTGGGAGAGAGAGCCTCAGGGAAACAGCTCAAAATGAGCAAGAGAGTCTCCTGCTCCAGAGGAAAAACCTCCGATCTCAGAGAGATGCCCTCCGAATGGCAATAGACTCCCTGCAATCCAAACTCAACAATCTGCAATCTCAACAACACACCCTCCAAGCTGAACTGGAGGATGAGAGCATTGGAACCGACCAACCTGATCAACCACAAGAGGCACCACAATCGATGTCAGTTGCCCCTGTAAGAGGACGGAAAACAAAGCGAATCTCGACTCAGTTAGAAGAGAAGACAGAGGAGGAAAGAGGTCCAGAGGAGTGGCTCCAAGGTCCAGGAGAAGCACCTCTGAGTCCAGGGGAGGGGCCCTCAGTAAGACCACGGTCACCAACACCTACAAGGGCAAGAAGTCCTGGAAGAGCAAGAGGTGAGCAAGATATTGTTACCTTTGTGGATCGATCTCTGAAAATGAATGAAATTCAAAGTCTGAGAAAAGACTTCTCACGCCACCCAAATGAGCCTATTGTTACTTGGTTACTTCGATTCTGGGACAATGTGACCAACAGTGTGTGGCTAGATAGTAGAGAAGCTCGCCAACTGGGTGGCATTGCTAGGGACTCAGCCATTGACAGAGGTATTAGTACATGCCAGAACCAGGCCTTCACCCTCTGGAAGAGGATGTTGTTAGCTGTAAGAGAAAGATACCCCTTCAAAGACGATCTGATGCCCGAGAAGAAGAAATGGGCTGATTTGGAAGAAGGCATCCGTTATTTGAGAGAATATGCTGTGGTGGAAACGCTACATAGCCCCGATTTCATTCCTCATGAGCCAAACCAAGAGCATGATCCTGAGAGAGCCAGGTGTACACCAAATATGTGGCGTACATTCACAAAGACTGCACCAGAAAGGTACGCCAGTACATTTGCAGCTATGTATGGCAGAGGGGAAAGAAGACCCCTTATAAATGAGTTGGTTAATAAGCTTCAAGACTTTGAGTTACATTTAAGCCCTCTACGAGCTTGTGTTTCAGCCATTGAAAAAGTAGCTGAAAAGCTGGAGAGAATGGAGAACAAACAAGAAGATATAATAGATAAACTATCAATTATGCCTGATGCCGATGAATACATGGTGGTAACGGATACATCCAATGAGGAACAGAATTCCCAAAACAGCCTACTTGAGGGGCTAGCCAACTTGATTTCCTCCCAGTCAGTGTCATCCAACGTCTCAGCTATCAAAAGAAGACGTCCTCCTGCTCGAACAAGTGACAACAGTAAGACCACGTCACGTTTTGCCTTGTGGCATTACCTACGCGACCATGGAGAAGATATGAAGAAGTGGCATAAGCAACCTACTCCTGCCCTTCAAGCAAGGGTAAAAGAGTTACAAGACAAATCAACCACCAAGGTGAACTTCTCCAGAAAGGTGATTGCTCCAGTTGCTGCAGACAACAGAGGTAACAAATAGAGGGGCCCTGCCCCCAGCCAGGGGGGGGAAAGGGATAATAGGGTTTATTGGACTGTGTGGATTAGATGGCCTGGTACATCAGAACCACAGAAATATGAGGCCCTGGTGGATACTGGTGCACAGTGCACTCTAATGCCCTCGAGTCACCAAGGGACAAAATCAATTTATATTCATGGGGTGACAGGAGGTTCCCAAGAACTGACTATGCTGGAGGCCGAAATCAGCCTCACTGGTAAAGACTGGCAAAAGCACCCTATTGTGACTGGCCCAATACTCCATGTATACTTGGTATCGATTACCTCAGAAGGGGATATTTTAAGGATCCCAAAGGGTATCGATGGGCCTTTGGAATAGCTGCTGTAGACACAGAAGGTGTTAAGCAGTTATCTGTTTTGCCTGGCCTATCAGAAGATCCGTCTGTTGTGGGGTTGCTACGAGTGGAAGAGCAACAGGTACCAATAGCTACAAAAACGGTGCACAGAGGGCAGTATCGCACCAACAGGGATTCCTTGCTCCCCATTCAGAGGTTAATTTGTCAATTAGAGAATCAGGGAGTGATCAACAAAACTCACTTGCCCTTTAACAGCCCCATATGGCCAGTGCATAAAGCCAGTGGAGAATGGAGGCTGACGGTGGACTACCGTGGCCTGAATGAAGTCACACCCTCATTGAGTGCTGCTGTGCCGGATATGTTAGAACTCCAATACGAACTGGAGTCAAAAGCAGCTAAATGGTATGCCACCATTGACATTGCTAACGCCTTTTTCTCCATTCCTTTGGCCAAAGAATGTAGGCCACAGTTCGCTTTCACATGGAGGGGCATTCAGTATACCTGGAACCGTTTGCCCCAGGGGTGGAAACATAGTCCAACTATTTGTCATGGGTTGATCCAAGCTGCACTGGAACAGGGAGGTGCTCCTGAGCACTTACAGTACATTGATGACATCATTGTGTGGGGCAACACAGCAAAGGAAGTTTTTGAGAAAGGAGAACAAATAGTCCAGATCCTTCTCCGTGCTGGTTTTGCTATTAAGCGAAGCAAAGTGAAAGGACCTGCCCAGGAAATTCAGTTCCTAGGCATAAAGTGGCAAGATGGCCGTCGTCACATCCCGACAGATGTGACCGACAAAATCACTGCCATGTCTCCCCCCACTAACAAGAAAGAGACACAATCGTTTCTGGGCGTAGTGGGTTTTTGGAGAATGCATGTTCCAAACTACAGCCTCATTGTAAGCCCACTTTATCAGGTGACATGGAAGAAGAATGATTTTGTGTGGGGTCCTGAGCAGCAGCAGGCTTTTGAGCAGATTAAACAAGAGATAGCCCGTGCTGTGGCCCTGGGGCCAGTACGGATGGAACAGGATGTGAAGAACATCCTCTACACTGCTGCTGGAGAGAAAGGCCCCACTTGGAGTTTGTGGCAAAGAGCCTCAGGAGAGACCCGAGGCCGACCCTTGGGATTCTGGAGTCGAGCCTACAGGGGGTCGGAGGAGGGCTACACTCCAACTGAAAAGGAGATCTTAGCTGCATATGAGGGGGTTCGGGCTGCTTCCAAAGTAGTCGGTACTGAAACACAGCTCCTTCTGGCACCTCGACTGCCAGTGTTGAACTGGATGTTCAAGGGAAAGGTTCCTTCCACCCATTATGCTACTGATGCCACTTGGAGTAAGTGGGTTGCGTTGATTACACAACGAGCACGGATGGGGAACCTCAGCCGTCCAGGAATCCTAGAAGTCATCATGGACTGGCCTGAAGGTAAAAAGTTTGGAACACCACCAGCAGAAGAAGTATCACGTGCTAAAGAAGCCCCACCATACAATGAACTACCAGAGGATGAAAAGAAATATGCCCTATTCACAGATGGATCGTGTCGTACTGTGGGAAAGCATCACAGATGGAAATCTGCTGTGTGGAGCCCCACACGACAAGTTGCAGAGGCCACCGAAGGGAAAGGAGAATCGAGCCAATTTGCAGAGGTAAAGGCTGTCCAACTGGCCTTAGATGTCGCTGAACGGGAGAGGTGGCCAATGCTCTATCTTTACACTGATTCATGGATGGTAGCAAATGCCTTGTGGGGGTGGTTACAGCAGTGGGAGCAAAATAATTGGCAAAGAAAGGGCAAGCCTATTTGGGCTGCTGACCTATGGAAAGATATTGCTACCCGAACAAAAAATATGGTTATAAAGGTGCGTCATGTAGATGCTCATGTGCCCAAGAGTAGAGCTACAGAAGATCAGCGAAATAACCATCAGGTAGACCGAGCTGCCAGAATTGAGGTGGCTCAAATAGACCTGGACTGGCAGAACAAGGGTGAGTTATTTTTAGCTCAGTAGGCCCATGAGACCTCAGGTCATCAAGGGAGAGACGCAACATACAAATGGGCCAGAGACCGAGGGGTGGACTTAACTATGGATGCCATTGTACAAATCATTCATGACTGTGATACATGCGCCACAATTAAACAAGCTAAGAGGATGAAACCTCTCTGGGAGGAAGGGCGATGGCAAAAGTACAAATATGGGGAGGCATGGCAGGTTGATTATATCACCTTGCCACGATCTCGCAATGGTAAGCATTATGTGCTCACCATGGTGGAGGCAACAACCGGGTGGCTTGAAACATATGCAGTACCCCATGCTACCGCCCGAAACACCATATTAGGTCTGGAGAAGCAAATCCTGTGGCGACATGGCACCCCAGAAAGGATTGAGTCAGATAATGGGACTCATTTTAAAAATTCACTTGTGGATACTTGGGCCAGAGAACATGGCA
This sequence comes from Perdix hodgsoniae, assembly GCA_035772895.1. Classification (NCBI taxonomy): domain Eukaryota; kingdom Metazoa; phylum Chordata; class Aves; order Galliformes; family Phasianidae; genus Perdix; species Perdix hodgsoniae. Next base: position 5,224,213 of record JAPSGF010000033.1, read on the forward strand.
TCGAGTGGATTTACCATATCCCCTATCATGCACCAGCCTCTGGTAAGATAGAACGCTACAACGGGTTGTTAAAAACGATGTTGAAAGCAATGGGTAGCGGAACATTTAAACACTGGGAGAAGCATTTGGCAGAAGCCACCTGGCTGGTTAACACCAGAGGATCAATCAGTCGAGATGGTCCTACCCAATCCAGTTCCCTACATATTGTAGAGGGAGATAAGGTCCCTGTAGTACATGTAAAGAACATGTTAGGAAAAGCAGTTTGGGTTTTTCCTGCTTCTGGGAAGGGCAAACCTCTTCGCTGTCTTTGCCCAGGGACCTGGGTCCACCTGATGGGTGATGCAGAAAAACGGGGATGTTCAGTGTGTACCACAAGGGAATTTGATGTTGGGGGAGTGCAGTCTGTAATCCCATGTGTTAAGCATGATGTAGTGATGTAGAATAAGGGGTGGAATGTCATGGTTTTATGATTTTTGGTCATCAGTATTCCACAGCATAACATCATGTGGTGCATTGGGAGTGGGGTTTGGTGTCTGTCGAGTGTTCGTCCGTTGGAGAGGAGCTGCATTTCCCCAGGAGACTTTGCGGTCAGCAAGGGGATATAACTCCAAGCAAGGTCACCTGATCCTTCTTCTTTGCCTGCTCTTCGCTGTCTGCGCTTTGCTATCTGTGCTCCGCCGCCTGCGCTTCTCCATCTGCACTTCGCCGTCTGTACTTCAGTCACTCAACTGGACTGCACTTCTCACCTCAGCATTGTGGTGAGGTCTATACAATTCAAACAGACTCTCTCTCTCTCTCTCTCTCATTGTATTTTACAAATACTATATTTAGTAAAATCATTTGTTCCACCTCAGATCAGTGCTGTTGTTTTCAAGTATTTTGGGGTCCCCTGCTTCCCCTTTCCCAGAGGCGCAGATCCGCAGATCCCTCCGCCCTGCTGGTCACGGAACTGGGCCGGACCAGCCCATAAACCGTTGACACTGGGCTGAAGCCAGGGGATGAGGTTCAACAAGACCAAATGCCAAATCCTGCACTTTGGCCACAGCAACCCCAGGCAGCGGTATAGGCTTGGGGCGGAGTGGCTGGAGGACTGTGTGGAGGAAACAGACCTGGGGGTACTGATTAATGCTCGGCTGAACATGAGCCAACAGTGTGCCCGGGTGGCCAAGAAGGCTAACGGCATCCTGGCTTGCATCAAAGACAGTGTTACTAGCAGGAATAGGGAGGTTATTGTCCCCCTGTACTCGGCACTGGTGAGGCCGCACCTCGAGTATTGTGTTCAGTTTGGGGCCCCTCATTGCAAGAAAGACATTGAGGCCCTGGAACGTGTTCAGAGGAGGGCTACGAAGCTGGTGAGGGGCCTGGAGCACAGGCCTTATGAGGAGCGGCTGAGGGAGCTGGGATTGTTCAGCCTGGAGAAGAGGAGGCTCAGGGAAGACCTTATGGCTCTCTATAACTTCCTGAAGGGAGGTTGTGGTGAGCTAGGGGTCGGCCTTTTCTCTCGTGTAGACAGTGATAGAACTAGAGGCAATGGTTTCAAACTGCGCCAGGGGAGATTCAGGATGGACATTAGGAAATATTACTTCTCGGAAAGGGTGGTCAGGCACTGGAATGCGCTGCCCAAGGAGGTGGTGGAGTCACCGAACATGGAGGTGTTCAAGAGACGTTTGGATGTTCTGTTGAGGGATATGATTTAGCTGGGGAGTATTGGTGATGGTTGGACTGGATGATCTTTTAGGTCTTTTCCAACCTTGATAATTCTGTGATTCTGTGATTCTGAGACGGGGAGGGAAGGACGGCGACTATTACGAATTAGGGTAATGGGGAAGGGAAGGAGGGTGATAGAAAAGATAGGAAGTAAGCAAGAGTTGCTTAAAGTAGGGACAGCCACCACCTGAATCCAGCAGTGTCCTGTTGCACGCTGTTTCAAAGGTACAAGGCAAAAGCGCAGGTGGAGAGCAGCAGCAGCATGGCCAGCCTTGGTCAGCAAGCAGTAGTAGGCAGAAGCTGCAGGGTAAGTCCAAGAGGAAGCAGCAGAACTCAGGTAGCAGGCCCAGGAGAGTCCATCAGCATTTTGTAGTGAGGAATATGATGGCAGACACCTTTCACGGGAGAGCAGAAGCAGCATGGCCGACCTTATGCAGCAAGCAGGTAGAAGGACAAAGTCGCAGAACCAGTCCAGGAGGGAGAGGGGCAGGTCATGAGGCTTCTCCTGTCAGAAACCTCTTCTTCTTCATGTGGAATCTGTTGCCAGAAAACATTTCTTCTTTCTGAGGAATCTGTTTCCCAGAAACCCTGAACCTCATGGTTGTAGGTCCCCTTTTTATCCTTCTTCTTCTGCCATCATGGCGTTCCTGGGTGCTTGGGTAAGAGTAATGTGCAGCACCTCCTAAGATGGCCATCTTCCTAGAGATAAGCCCACACAAAAGACTGCTTCCTGGCCATTAATCTGTGGTTTCTCTCTCTCTTGTCTGTGTCCCTCAGACAAAGGATTTCTCAACCCTTGCCCAGGATTTGCTTGGACTTGTTCATCTGTGTCCCCAGCAAGCTTTGAGACAATGATGTAAAAGAATAATCTCTTACAGATGCCATCATCCATGTCATTGATGAAGATGTTGAAAAGCACCGGTCCTGTGGGGGAGGATGTAACTGTGAGCAAGTCACCTAAGAGCTTAACAGACTCCTTGATATGTATACCTTACCACTGTGAAATCTTGGGAGACTGGAATGTAAGACAAAGAGCAAACAGAATCAAAGGATTAACAGGAGGTTCTTTTGTACGCATTGTTAATCTTGTCACAGGTGAGAAACATTTCATCCTTTATCCCTGTTGTTTGGGAGAAGTTAGGGCCAATTAACTGTTATAGGAACTTACTGTTTGTAAGTGGATGGTATATAAAATGTATGTTGAACACAAGAAAGAGATCTATTCTGATGCTACAAGAAACTGAGAGAGCTCTCTAGCTTGACTGAGCACTGACAGTCCCAAGACTGATACCTGAGGGGCACTGCTTGTGTCGGCTTCAACCCTGACACAGAACCATTAATCACAACCCTTTGGCTGCATCCAGCCAACCAATTCCTAATCCATCAAACAGTCCATCCTTCAAATCCACACCTCTCCAATTTAGAGAGGAGGTTGTGGTGAGGGACCATTTCAAAGGCTTTGCAGAAGTCCAGGTAGATGACATCCATCACCCTTCCCCCATCCACTGAAGCCATCACTCCATCACAAAAGGCCACCAGATTGGTCAGGCACAATCTGCTCTTTGTGAAGCCATGCTGGCTGTCTCAAATCACCCATTTGTCTCATATGTGCCTTAACATAACTTATAGGAGGATACACTCTATGATCTTCCCAGGCACAGAGATGAGGCTCACCAGCCTGTAGTTTCCCAGGTCTTCCTTTCTCCCTTTCTTAAAAATGATATTAATGTTCCCCTTTCCAGTCACCGGGGACTTCACCAGACAGGCATGGTTTTTCAAATATGATGGAGAGTGGCTTGGCAACCACATCAGCCATCTCTTTCAGACCCCTAGGATGGATATAATCCAGTCCCGTGGACTTATATATGTTCAGTCTCGTGAGGAGGTCTTGGACTTATTTCACTATTCACAGTGGGACAGAAACTACTCCCACACCCTCACCTAAAGACTCAGGGTCCTGGCAGACACAGGAAGCCTGGCCACCTGTGAAGAATGAGGCAAAGTACTCAGTGAGTATCTCAGATTTTCTATGTCTGAAGAAGCCAGCTTCCCATTACCTTTCATCAGAGGGAGAACTGGAACAAGGAACTCTCCTTGGCCTGTCTCCTCCTGCCTATGTACCTGCAGAACCCCTTCTTGATATCTTTCACATCACTCACCAAGTTCAGCTCCTTGGCTTTCCTAATCCTATCTCTACACACATGGACAACAACCTGTATTCCTCCCAGGCTACACAACCCTGACTCCACTTTCTGTACATTTCCCTCTTTTCCCTCAGTTTAAGCTGCAGGTCTTTGCACAGCTATGACAGTCAGTCTCCCCTGCTTGACTTCTTCTGCTGGGGGATGGAGAGCCGCTGTGCTCTCAGAAAGCTGTCCTTAAAGAGCTGCCAGCTCTATTCTGTACCCATGCCCTTAAGGACAGTTTCCCAGGAAATCCCCTTCCTTGAGAAGCCGGAAGTTTGCTCTCCTGAAGCACAGGCTTCTAGCTCTGCTTTTTGCTAGGCCTGCATTCTTCAAGATCACAAATTCCACCAAAGCACAGTCACTACAGCCCAGGCTGCCTCCAATCTTAACCTCTTTAATGTCCAGTAAAGCTTCACCTTGGTTGGTCCATCTATTACCTGGACCAGAAAGCCTGTAAGATGACTAAGTATAGTCAGTATAGATTTATGAAATGAATGTCATGCTAGCCAATATGATATAAGCTAGCTTAGTGGGCAAGGTAGGGACGTTAATCTTGACTTCAGTTTTTGATACTGTCTTCCATATACTCATTAACAAACAGATGAAGTATGGATAAGATAAGCAAACACTGATATGAACTGAAACTGTTTAACTCTCAGGTTTAATACAGTGTTATCAGTGCTATGAAGTCCATTCACAGAGGCATATCCCAATGCTGATTCCAATGATTCCAATACAATTTAATATCTCCATTAATGACCCTTGTGATGAGTCAGAATTCACCTACAGCGAGTCTGAAGACAATACAAAACCGAGAGGACTGATAAACAGGTGAGATGGTTGTTCTACCCCTCAGAAAGACCTTGAGAAGTTGGAGAAATGGGCTAACAGTAATATCATAAAATTCAGTGAAAGGGAAGGCAAAGTCCTGCACCTGAGTAAGAACAGCTCTATGCACCAGTACACACTGGAAACTGCCTGGAAAGCAGCTTTTAAGTGGGCGTCTTGGTGGACCCCAAGTTTCCCATGATCTAGCAATAAACCCTTCTAGCAAAGAAGGACGGTAGCATTCTGGATTGCATTAAGAAGAATGTAGCCAGCAGGTCAGTGGAGGCAATCGCTCCCCTCTGCTTAGCACTGGTGAGACACAACTGGTATGCTGGATCAAGTGCTCTACTCCCCAGTACAATAGAGACAAGAGTTGTACTACAGCAAGTCCAGCTAAGGGTCCTAAAGGCCTAAAGGGTCCTAATGATTGGGAGCAGCTCCACAGAAAAGATGCTGGTACTACTCAAACTGAACCAGAAAAGGCTCAGCAGAATATTGCTAGTTTAATTCAGCAAGGAGTAAGATAGAATAAGTCAGACTCTTGGTGGTATCCAGTGATGCAAGTGATAGTGGGCACAAACTGAAGTACAGGCAATTCCATTTAAACTTAAACCCTGGAACAAGGTTTCCAGATCATTTGCTGATTTTCCATCCCTGGGGATATTCAAAGTCCAGTTGGACTTCCCTGGCTAACGTTGCTCTGAGGAGGGTGGATGGACTAGATGAACTTCAGAGTCATCTTCCTGTCTAGAGGTTATAAATTTCCAATCTGATTGTGCCTACCACAGGAGGGCAACTTGCTTCACTTCATCAGACACTTTACTTCCTTAGTTAAGCACAGCTGTCTACTTTGTTCAAATCCTGAGGAAAAAAAAAAAAAAAAAAAAAAAAAACAGTTCCTCAAACTGCTGTCATCCATGTTTTAAAGAAGACATTAGGCCTTTTCCCCTAGTTTTTTTACAGTTACTTTCTCTTGACCCTTTCTGTACCTTGTTTCTTCTTCCAGATGCATATTTTTTTTCCCTTTTTCTTCCTTCCCTCCTTCCCAAACTCTTTTCTTTTTCAGCTATTTTTTGTTTTGTTCTGTTTTCAGTGACTCATCGGGTTCATTTGATTGTATGATTCTGTATCACACTTCTCAATCTGATCTCATGGTTTTGTTATTAAGGAGGGAAGTATTGTCACTGGACTTGAGATTAGTTTGCTAAATTAATGAAAAATAGTTTTTTAGCATTTTTGGATTTGTTAAAATTATGTTGTATTTGATGAAATTAAACTTGAAGGGGAAAATTGTTTCAAAATAGGGTTTTTATTACTTTAGATTTTGATACTCAATGGATCAACAAGCTTTTATTTTATTAACCTTTTTTACACAAGAATCAAGTAAAACCAAAACAGCTAGGATGTACTAAAACACATTTCAGTTAGCTCAAATCAGTTTCCCTCCTACAGTTTTCTTTTATTAAAAATGATTACATTCTTATTGTAATTAATGGTAGGAAAATATATTTTGAAATCACAAATATCATAGCACAAAAACAACTTATCAGCTCTGCTATTGTTTCTCTTATATATATGTGCATATATATATAGACTAAAATTCAGAGACTGGTTGCAAAGAAATACAGGGGCAGATAATGTATTCCTAATTCTCAAACTTCTCAAATTTCAGTATTCTCTAATTCTAATTTCTAATTCTCAAATTTCAGTATTTTTAATCTTCTCTTATGATAAGAGAGGTTGATGATTCCTCAATGATTTCACCGCATTTTCCAATTATATCTCCTTAAAGACCATCTAACCGGTTCTTCTCTGTACCATTAGAAAAAATGATTCTATTTGCCTTCTGAAATATTTCCCAACAGCACATGACCTACTGAGTGACATTTTGAGACATTTTGTTCAATATCTAATTCTCATTAGGTACAAAAAGATGGTATTTAAATCTTTGCACCCACAGAGTAAATCAAAGTGATGTTTCAAGGTAATTCTTTCTCAGCATTGGTTGACAACTTAGTTAACAATTCTAGTCCCAACTTAATGAACTAGCTGTGCCATGGTATTTAGGAGAGATCTTTACCTTTTTCTGTCCTTCAGAACTCATCTCAGGCTTGACATTTCTATCTTAATGAGATATCTACTTTTTTCTTTATGGTAATTTCTCTTTCGCTCCTCCCAGGAAGATAATTCTTTTTTTTTTTTTTTTTCTTTCTTTCTTATGATCAGTGATTATATAAAATGTTTGTGTGTTATTTCTATAAGAATTAGGATACATTAAGAGAAAGTCTTAATGGGCATGATAGAAAAAAAGTGGAAAAAACTTAGAGCAGTTAATGTAGTCAGTTTCTGGAATTACTCCACTTCAAATGTCTGTACAAGGATTACTTATTTGTATAAAAAGCCAAGTAAATATATGGGTGGATGGGAAACAAAGACCACTGAAATAATCTTAAACTCATGTATTAGTTGTGCTTCTTTTTGTAGACTATCCATGGCCTTAACCTTTGCAATATCACCCACGAATTCTTAAGTTCAAATTTAAGAAGTATTTGAAAATTGTAAAGCTACTCTACAAAGGGAAATAACTCCAAACTTCCTATGACTCCTGTGACAGTGCAATAACTCAACTGTGTACAATACAAATGCACCAATACAAGAGCAATGTCCCCTACGTTGTGGAATTTCAAAGCTATTGAAGCAATCAAGGACCTTATTTTCCATTGAAATTTGATAAAATATTCTCCCAAACACAATTCCCAATTCACTTCAAAGAAAGATTCAAGACACTTTTATAAAATCCTGGAAAATGACCAGTTTTGACCTTTAGTGTTAACTTTCAGTTATTGGAGGTATACGCAGGTACTGAGATTTTGGATTCATAGATTCACCACCATTATTTTAAACTACAAGAGAGAAGCATTAGAAGGTAGAATAACATTAATGAGACAGCTTGAAGAAAGAATACCACACAAGAAGTCAGCAATTTTTTCTGCCAGCATTGTGTGACCCCTATAAATTGTACTCTCATCTACTTTAATCATTTACAATTACTTGCAGCACAAAGGTGTATCTTAAATCTTCTCCAACATAATCAAGACACAGACACAAACAAAGCAAAAGTATTCAGTGACAACAAGCATTTCACTGTCATAAGATCATTCTTTATTTCCTCCAAACATTCCTTTGAATCTAGACAGACAGTATTTTAGAAAAAATGTTCACAACATAAGAGCAGAAAATACTTGCTAAAAAATTCAGAGCAGACTTTCATTTTCCAGCTAATAGTCCTTATGTTCAATTAAGAAACATATTTAAGCAAAAAGAAGAAGGAAAAAGAAAAATGAATGTTTCATAACAGAGGAAATGAAAATGCAGGGCTCAGTTCAATAATCAATTATGCCACCATTTTGTATGGCATTTTTAGGAGTGTTAAAAATTTCATTGTATAATGAGGTATGTTTGCCCATCTGACAGTTAAGTGCCCACACAGCCCCTTGCTCACATATCTGTCCCTGGAAGAGAGGAGAAGATAAGAAAAAAAATACTGAGAAAAATTTTCGGTCAAGATAAGAACAGAAAGAACAGTTAGTGATTGCTGTTTTAGGCAAAACAGTCTCAACTTGAGTAAAATAATCACCAGTTAATATAACTACCAAGTACTGGGAAACAGAAAGAAAATTTAAAAAAAAAAAAAAGAAAAAAAAAGAGAGAGAGAGAGAGAGGGGCATTTGCACACATAGAGAAAATACATCCCTCATTCTTCTCCAGGTTCAACTCCAGTCCTTTATTCCCTAGCTCTCTCCTCATTTTTTTTTATAATCTAACCATATTAGAGGAAGACATTTCTGGAAATTATTTGATGAGAAGGGAGGATCTGTGATAGTGAAAATCTTACCTTTGGATCAGTGGGGTTCATCCTCAACCAAACTTCATAAACCCTTGGTAAAATCTTCCACAATCCAGTTGTGTCTTGGAGCACAGAAGACACAATGTTCTCCATGCCAGCATGCTGTTGCACTCCATGGCCATCCCAAGCTGTCAGTGACAGTGCAAAAGAATACTAGGCTAAGTTATTTAGAAGATAATGGCTATGCTCTGCAGTGCCTAAGAAAAACTATTGTCTTGCTTTTGTTATTTTGATATTGAGTAGCCTACTTGGATCTATGTTTATCATGTGCTATTGCTTTCTCAATGTCTGTCATATGACATGCACACGTCGCACAGCACACACATCTACTCATCTAATACAAGAGATTCTGCTGTGATCTATTTGGCTTTAAAGCATTAGATTTGCCACTGCTCCATCCTAAAACAAACTGCTTGAGGTAAAGATGGACTGTGTTTGTGAGACAAACCAATAATGAATATTATTGAAGAGTGAAGCCAACTATTTTATTAGAAATAACATTCCTCGTGACAAAAGCAGAGGTGATGATTATGCACATTGTAAACGTTTCTTCAAAGAATTAGACTTATTTTAGAACTGTTTTAGATTTTGGTGTAATAATTGCTACATTTTGAAGAATTCCGTAATACTTTTTGAATAGGGCATTTTTAAAAATATCCCACTGGGACTAGAAGACTTGATTTTCTCAGCTTTATATTTTAAGTAATCTCTGAGATATTTTCTGATTTATTCAATTTCACCTTTCTTTCTTTGCATAGATACTTCATACAAATCCAATGAATTACTCTTCATCACAGCACTATAGAAAGGAGTTATGAGGGAAACAAAAATGTGTGAATATACATCAGAAAGGCAAAATATGAAAAAAATAGTAAAAGTAAGACTGGCCAGAAAAATTAAAGAAGAAAGAAGAAATGACAAAATATTAAGAAAAAAAAAATATTATCCGGGTCTCAACTGTATGAACATTAAAGAAAGTGCAAATACTGTTGTAGGTCACTAATTATTTCCCACTAAAATTTGCGGAAATACATTGAAAAAAGACCAATTATTTAAATGACTTACAGAATAGGATTTCTCACTTAAAGTGTCTGTCAGGACACCATTTCAACACTGAATTGGATTAAATATAAATATGTGCTAAAAATAAACTTACTGAAAAAGGCTTAGAAAAGGCAAAATCGAAATATATGGGATAGTGAGGAACATGGAAGCAGACATATGGATAGACATATGGTCCAATTTTAAATTGTATGCCATGCATGGACCTGATTTCAGTCTCAGGTTCACTGAACCAAGGAGCTTGAACCAGCTGGCTACACTTAAGGGCATAGTCTTCCGTAATTCACTGAATACATCCTGCATTTATGTCTCAGGATACAGATATTCATGTGTTTTGCCTGCAGGCATGAAGGCCCTATTAACTTTTTTGCCTCAGCTATACTCTGGTACAAATATCCATTCTGCCCTCTGCAAGATTGCTATATGACAGGTTTCACAAACAGTATGATGACTACAAATGAATTTTAAAAGTATTGTAGACAAGCACTAAGGAGCAAAACCATCCCCCACAAATTCTGTGGCAATAATACACATTAGAGATTCGTGGAAAGAGTGACTCAGTGGTCTCTGCTGAATTTCTTAGCATAGTGTTAAGGTACAGGAAGAAAAATTACAGGCATTATTATCTTTAGTACATCGCTGCTTTCTCTTTCATTTAACTCATAGCAGTTGGGTTCAAACCTACAATCCCTACCATCCACAAGGTAGTGCTTCGTCTCTGGTAAGATCACACAACCTCAGTTAGCTACTGATGACACTTTTTCCCCTTTTAGGCATAGCTTTCCCAAGTACTTGAAATCAGCAATATGTTCATGTTCATGTTCATGTTCTAGTTCATGTTCTAAGCCATTGCCTGCTCCAAGGACATTATCTGGAAAATAAATAAATAAATAAATCTTAAAGCATTGACTAATTGAACTCTTGACTAAATCTTCCCTGTCCAACAGTGTAAGCTGCTTCATGGGAACCTACTTCTGTGCATGGAATCTGCTTTTACAAAAATTGAAACCTCTTTGTCCTGTTTCCAACACTCTCTTCATCTTCATATTGGACTAGTTTTGTACTATCAGCAATATTGCCATCAACCCCAAAAGTTTGGTCTGTATGCTCATACTAGGCCAAAAAGAGATTTCATTTTTTTCAGTCAGCTTATGAGCTCCTGGATATTGTCCATGATTTGTACATATTTACATGAGATTTTACACTGAAAAATAAAGAACAGACTTTAAGACAAATAGACTCTAAGCAGAATATCACAAATATGTGGAAAAACTCAAGGCTTCCAGTACTCTCAGAGACCCCAGGCAGAGCTAAGGAGGGCTCTTTGCACTTCTTTTCTTGTCTTGTGAGGAGTTTTAATCACAGACGGAAGAAATCCAAGCTCAGCATCTCATGTTCTGAATACAAGAGCTGCAGTGATGTCTATTCAGTCCCACATAGATAAACTGCCAACATAGCAGATATTGTCTCTCTTTCATGACAGCATTCATATGGTCTTCCTTGTCTCCTTTCTAATGTAAGAAATGTATAACCATGCTTGCCAGCACATAGTTTCTGTCCGATATATAGTATCACCCAAAAAGTCCTGTCAAGGTGGCTTGGAAAAGCACTCAAAGATCTCCCCTCCCCTCCCCTTCCCTCCCCTTCCCTCCCCTCCCAATTTATCAGAATTAATTATCCGCTATTTTTAACTGGATAATCAAAACTTAAATGAAAACTTGTAGCAGCATATGCTTAAAGGCAAAATAATAAAATCCAGTGTTCACAATGGTATGTAGTAAGCAGGAATCAAGAACAGAAAAACTCTGTCTACATACTGGAAATAAGAGAAAGACCAAGGAAAAGACTAATATATCCATCATTTTAATGGAAAATAACAGATAACCCAAAAAAGTCAAATTCGATGCCTTCTACATCAATATTCACAATAAATGTGGAGTGCTGATCTTACATAATTAACAGTAGTGACAGCAATGAATTAGAAAGGAAAAGCTTAGATGTGCAGATGTGCTAAATGTATCAAACATGTGACTGAACATAGTGGCACCTCACAGTCACAGAAACAGCTGATCTTAGAAACTCCAAGGACAAGGCAAAAAGGTATGAAAAGATAAGAAACGGGAACACATCATGTACGCCATTAATCAGTTGAAAAGAAGGAAATAATCTTTTGGGGAATAGTTTCAATTCAGAATTTTTTTGGTAGGAAATCATCTTTTGGGGAATTTTTATTTAGAAATGTTTTCGAACAAGTAGTCACATTTGTGTTTCTAATCATAGAAGAAAACAGTACAGATATGTTAGAAATGTATCAAGTTAGACAATTCTAAGTGAATTTATACCATATTCAGACAGGAGTCATTGGAAATTCACTATAAAATTCTGGATGTTATCAGAGGGTTCTTTAGTGCTTTGTCCTACATTCATTGTCATTTCCTTTCCCACATCATAATGGTCTTTAAGAAGTATAGCTTTATACATATATATATATATTTAGTAATTTCAGAAGATAACAATCCAGAAAATTATTTATTATTATTATTATTATATTTTTATTATTTATTATATTATTATTATTATGTTAGAAGACAGGATTGAAGTTCAAAATGACCTTGGTGAATTGGAAAAAATAGTCTGAATACATTAAATAATCAACAAATCAAATAAGTTATATAGAAAAAAGTTATTTAGAAAGAGTCTTACAAATCAAACAAGCACAAAATGTTACTTGGTTGCAGAATTACGTGCATGCCCTGATATGTAATCACATAGCAAATTACAGTTCTGCTCTATCCAAAAACATTAAGGTCTTGCCTTAACTTTCATGACATGAAAGACTCATTTGCAGAGAATCCAGAGGACAATAATGAGATTTTACCTGCAAACACATATATCAACATTAGAGAATGTTGCACATTCAGTCACAACAGTTTGAATGGCTGTAGAGCAATGCACAGTCAATTATTTACAGATGCATCTGGCCAAAAGAAGAACCTCATGCTGTAGAACAAATGGAATATAATACCCATATATTTCCAAGTGGAAAACACTGCCAATAGGAAATAAATTTGGTTAGTAACATTATTAGTAGCTCTTTAATTCTTATGAGTATAATAGGTGTTTATAAAATAATCAGCTCTTTGGGGCCTTTTTTTTTTTCTTTGTTTTTAATTGACAGTTAATCTGCAAAGTCAGAAAAGCAATAGAAAGGAAAATAAAAGCAACAATATGACTACTGCCTCTGAAGATTTTATGAAAGACTGAAGTCATTATGCAAGTAAGAATTTATATTCTTATCCTTGAAAGCGATCGTATGTACTGCCAGTTTCCCTTTGAATTAGTTAGCTTAACTCTTTAGTTTTGCCAAAACATACTGAAAACTTACCTGTTCAATTATTAAACTCTCCCTCCCAATTCATTATATTTATGCTAATGGAAAAACAAAAAGAATTAATTATTATTACATTTCTATATCTCATTATTGATGATAACTGAAAGGGTCTCAGACCTTAACAGCGCTTTACTTGTGGCTGAGTACTTGGAAGATTTTCTAACACACCTATCATTTCAGGTCTTACAAGATGAAAGCTCACCTCTTAGAAAGTTTTTCCTCCTACACATCTGTTTAATTCCTCTGAGTTCAAAAAATGTAGTTGTTTTTGAGACTTCTGTATCATCTTCATTGAGACTTCTATGACAGAAACAGGCTGTTATATTCACAGAAAGCAAGACTTTTTAATCTTTGCATCCATAGAAATGTGTGCTAAGTCTGCACATAGCATTTTAAAACAGATTTAATATTGAAGCACTAATTCCATAAGAAAGAACTTCTTCATTCTTCGCCGTATCTCAGGATGCCTGTGGGTCTCACATATTGCTTAAACTTCATGCTAAGTAGTGCATAAGTCTTGTTCTGGTGCTCTGCACAGGAATAAATTTCCCTCTAGATGTCTGAAAGGAAATAATTTTAAGTTAACTTCTATTCCTAATTGTGATTCCTTTAAAACAAAATCTTCCTTAGTTTAAACATACTGGACTTCCTTCATGAATTTCCCTCAGATACAAAGAGTTTCACTGTAGCTGGAAGAGATGGGAAAACTAAAATCGTAGATGAATTAATAAAAAAATAATAATAATTTAAAAAAAAAACAGGTCTTCTTTCTATGAAGTTCAGTGGATGTTTTCAATAACAGAGGATAATAATACTAAAATCATAAGATGTTAGAACCATTTTAAATGCCAATTAGGATGAAACAGCCAGGAGAAAAAAAAAAGTTTTCACCTATACGTGAACAATGCATATCCCCCATTGTCTTCATTTTAAGGATACTAGAAGATGGTGTTCAAACACCGTTTCTCTAAATTATCTAAATAACAGGATATCAGCCAAAAACACAGGATCTTTGTTTTATTGTTCCCCATATAAAATTATTCAACTAACAGCCTGTTAGTTGAACAGCATCACAAAGGCAATGCTGAGCTATGAGTCCACATCTAACCCCCATAATATTCACAGTATACATTTAGGCAACCCATTACCCATTCAGTTTGCTAAACTATTTCTACTACACCAGTTTACAAAATAACGTGGGCATAGTCACAATATCCCTCTTGCTCAAAACTTCTGGCAGCTGGCACTAGCATATGTTTGGGAAAGACCTCAATTATAAAGTAACCCTTCAGTGTATTTTTCCAGCTTCTGTCAGCTACTCATTAGGTAGTATTTAGGTCATTGCTCTTAATAGCAATCATTGCATCTTTTGTGAATTAGCCTTTTTGAAAATAATTCTGTTTTTGTTCTACACAAAAGGCAGTGATAATATAATTTGAGTTTATGAGGCCTTTTCTGATTGTTTTGAATAAAATACTTACCATTCTCAGTAACAATTCAACAGTTCAATTTAAATAAATGAATCAATAATTAATTTGAATTGTTCTTATTATTTATTTATATATTTTGTTTACATTGAAGTTCTCATGTGTTCTATACAAAAAGTTATATAAAATAGCTTTTTTAATAGCTGGGACTTAGATATTTAAATGGTTATATATGAGAAACTTGTAACAAATTTTGCAGTTTCTTTTCTCTAGATAAACAATAAAATATGCTGACCTACTTTCAGATTGTAATTTTTGTTGTTGCTTTTCTTTTTTTGAGGCACAAAAAATGCTGACTTACTAAAAGCTTTGTGCTACCTCAGCGGAACAGTCTTAACTTTTATTGATGTACAGCCAGCAAATGAAACAGGAATTGCCATCTGCATGTGTTAGTACAGCAACAATCATGGCTTTGTGAAGTAACAAGTGGAGATTTTAATTGGCCACTTACTGAAAAATAAAATAATAATGATTAAAAAGATGAGAAAAAAGCCTCCTTGTTTTGCAGCAAGTTGGAAACATGAATTATATCATTTCCTTTCTTCTCATTTTGGATCAGTATCTGAAAAATGCTAGAACTAATAATGAAAGGAAATGTTTTCTATTTTGTTACCTATTGATATAGACAGTATAGGTTTCAAAAGGCTCTTTAGCTTCGTTTTCTCAATTTCTCATAAAGTTTCTCATTTAAGCTTTAGTAGTTATTTCTGCTATGATAGAGAAAAAAAATTAATAAACATTAACTTAAAATATCTAAAGAACTTATGTGTGAAAAAAATATTAACAGTAAACATTCAAGTTTGGTAAATAAATTGAGTCCTATTCTGTGAAAAGTCAGTGGTTTAATTAGCCTTATCTCATGGTACATGAAGGAGGGTATTATATCCTGACAAGATATTGTGGATAGTTCTAGTAGATTCTTACGGATTCAAGCTCTTCCATAAGAAACATTAACTGGAGTGGAAAAAGAATAGACAGAGGTTAGATAACAGAGGGAGGAAGAAGTAATTTGGATGTGTTGAAATAAAAAGGAATGCTGGTAATAGAAGGAAAATGAAACAATACCAGAGCCTTCAAACACAAAGGAAGTACTCATACATTTGTGCTAATCATTCTAATGGAGTAAAGTAACACCTTTGGAAAGCCCTGATGAAGTGTGTTGTTTTAATTTTTCCGAGTGAAAAATTTACTGCAAAAAATTCAAAGGGAATTTGCACTGTAAAAAGAAAATCTTCTCTCTCTTTTGCTTTTGATGAAAAAATCACTAGAAGCCATACCTAACTGTTCCACAGGTGTCTCAAACTGAGGTGATTCCTAGCTAGGCTGCATTTTCACAGAATACTTATAACTTCCTCTCTCCTTTATACTGCTACAGGTGACAATACAAAATTGTTTTAGCTGATACTGCTAGTTAAAATTGAGTAATCAGTTGAGACTGATGTAATATAAATGCTGTAGGGTGCAGACAATATAAAGAACATCTCAAGTAAGTCTTATCTACACAGTAGGTCTTCTGTAGCAATAGGGTTCTTTTCTCTCAAATGTAGGCTAGGAAACAAGCTAGGAAATGTTCTTAAGTTGGCAATGGTTTAAGTAAATTACATGAAATGATCTTTGTTATGAGCTGTATTAAGGCACATGCAGCTTGAGTAGTTGGTAGGGTCAGATAAAACTCCATTAGCGCTTCATTGTAAGTGCACAGGAAACCTTGCAGTTCTGTTTCTGTCTGGTAGTTCCCTCTCTAATTAATACTATGCCCACATGATCTCTGCTGTAGTGTTAAAATGTCAGAATTCTTTCCTAAATGAAATAACTGCAGTTTTCATCTATCAGAACTGTTTCACATAGTTCCATGTCAGCTATTGTCCAAACAGTGTATGAGTTGTTCGTCCTTTTTCTTACTTGATCATAATAATACTGAGGGTGGATATTTCAGCACTTTTTGCCTACACAGTTCTAGCAATCACTAGTATGCGGTAATAGTTCTTTTTTTCTTCAAAATACAGTTCACAGGTTCTTCATCTATTTTTTTTTTTTAACCTAGAATTGTCTTGCAGTACAATCACAAAGACTCATTCTACTTTTCTCTCCTTTTATTATTTTGCTCAGTTGTGCTGCAAGAACAAAAGAGGAATATGACATTTCTGATGTGATGAAAGTTTATTCCACCAAAAACTGCCTTCGAAAATACCACTTTTCAGTTAGTGCTTTCTCAGAATGCTTTGCAAAGAACTTTTGAAGAGTTATCTGAGAATTGAAAAGGCTCCTTTGCCCATCTACACCACTGTTTCAATATACAGTAAAAATACTTCAAGTTTCTAGAACAGGGTGTTTTACCTGTTTTTGTTGTTGTTGTTTGTTTGTCTTGTTTTACCAAGTGCAATATCTAATCTGTCCTTCCTTTTGGTTTTAGACTGCTTCATAACCTTGGTCACCACTAGTTATTGAGTGTTATAGCAGGTGTCCATTTGTTATTTATTTATTTATTTTAAATTCAGATCTGAAGGGCTAAATTGCACAGTGGCATGCTGTAGCAACACCAGTTCTTCAGTGGTTTAAAAGGTTTCAAAATGATTACTCAAAAACCTACTGGCACATTCTTATGACCAGTATGGAAAATACCCATAGAGTTGGACCTTTACATTCTGGTTTCACTTTGTATCAATTAGCTTTCACTTGAAAATAAGTTATTATTTAACAGAACTTATATTCTGCGGCATCTTTTCCATTTCACATTAGCCTGTGCATGTTTTCAAATGAATTATTCTTTTGCATTATTGAGACTTAATTTAGTACCTGTTTGAGCCTAATTATTTTTAATAAAAGTTACAAAATTTCATGGAATGTCTGATGTCTGAGATATCCGATGAAGATAAGAGAAGTACACTCCAAAAATTAAATTAGAAGAGAAAAATATTTTAGCTATAGGCTGCCTTATCAATTTCTACTGAAAAAGAACTACTTCCTTCTAGTGGCTAAGCAGAGAAAGATGTATCACCTAGGGGAATAAGTCTAACATTTTTGGCACTTAAGTCATTTAAAAGTGCAATGCAGACACAACACTTTCACATAGAGTGAATTAACTTTGATCTGTATAAGAAAAAAAATCTTCTAAAACTCAGTGATATAACATACTGAGAATTCCAGATTTCTTACTTAGCTAACTAGTGAACCACATGGAACTAAACAGTTGTGTGACCTCTACACTATAAAAAATAGGATCCTCATATATGTTGTTATTCACCTATAAGATCACATTTGTGATAAATGTGATAAATATATGATGGCAAGTACTGTACATTTATCTGCTGCATATAGCAGAGAGATAAGGAAAAGACAAAAAAAAAACAAAGAATAAAAATAAAAAAAAAAGTAAGGAGCCTCCTCCAGGGGTCAGTGTTCATATTATGTTTCTGGTTAAGAACTTGAGTGAAATTTTTTTTAGAATCACAGAATGGCTTGTTGTGAAAGACAAACTGTTTTTCTTCTTTGTCTCAGAGCTTGCTTCGTGAGGCTTTTTGGTGATGCGACTCTAACTGACAACTGCTAATCATCGATGAGGGTGAACGGTGGATGTCACCTTGCCACTGTACCTCTGCTTATGATTTCAAAGATAAGCCCAAGTGGGACAAGCAGTCTTTTTCAGGGATGCTGCTTGAAGGAGCTGAACACTGCAAAAGGCGATAATGCTTGTGCATGGCAACGAAGGCACCCCTCCCTGCTGGCTTATCTGTTGGTCCAGGTGTGTCACACCAAAACTGAGAGAAAAGAAGAAGAAAAAAACCCACAGAAATGGGGGATAAAAGGCCCTCACTCAACTAGGGACTATGGAGACAAACTCCCAAAGACACCTTTGATGGAGAATTCCCTGAGAGGAAAACCTCTTTGAAAGAACCCCCGAGGCCTGCTTGCTGCAGAGCTCCCTGGCTTTCTCCCATCCCCCACGGTGATCAGAGGAGTTCCTGAGGTCAATGGACCTGCCACATACCTCGCTGGACCCACGGTGGTGACTATCTCTTTTGCTCTCTACAGAGAGTCCTTGCTTATATTTCCTATCTTTCCGATTGCTCACCTTCCCTTCCCCATTTCCCTAAAACGGCTAGGACTTGTAATAAACTGGTTGGACCAACATTTGAACCGTAGCTTCTTAATCTCACTCCGGGTATACATATTTCAAAGAACCTCTTCTCCCTCCTGTAAATTGGAGCGAGACACTTGTGTTGGAAGGCGCCTCAAGGATCATTAAGCTCTAACCGCCTGCCAAAAGCAGGGCTGACAACCATCAGATTATTAGATCAGAATGCACAGGGCCACATTCAGCCTGGCCTTATATACCACTAGGGACAAGGAATCCATAGTATCTCTGGGCAGCCTGTTCCAGCACCTCACGATTTTCTCAGTAAAAACCTTCCCCCTGTCATCTAGTCTAAATTTCCTCTTCTTTAGTTTAAAAACATTCCCCCTTGTCCTTATCACTATCTACTCTTGTAAAAAAGTTTATTTCCATCCTGTTTATAAAATCCCTTTAAATCCTGGAAGGTTGTAATGAGGTCTCCCTGCAGCCTTCTCTTTTCCAGGCTGAACAAGCCCAGTTGCTTCAGGTTATGCTCACAGGAGAGGTGCTCCAGCTCTTGGATCATCTTCGTGGTTCTGCTCTCGACCACATCTTTCCTGTACTGGGGCCCCAGATTTGGATTCAGTACTTCAACTGGGTCCTCACGAGGACAGAGTAGAGGAGGGCAACCACCTTCTTTGCCCCGTTGACCATCTGTCTTCTGAAGGGACCCAGGATACCATTGCCTTTCTGACTTTCAAGAGCACACTGCTGGCTCATGTTCAGTATTTCATTAACAAAAAGCCTTAAGTCTTTCTTAGCAGGGCTACTCTCAAGGAGTTCTTTCTCAGTTTGTATACTATCTGGGATTATCTCAACTTAAGCACAGAACTTTGCACTTGGCTTTTTTGAATCTCTTTGGGCTTACAAGAGCCCACCTTTAGGGTTTATCAGGGTCTCTGGAAGTCATCCCTTCCTTGTGATGTGTCAACCACACTGCTTCTCTTGGGGGGTCATCAGCAAACTTGTTGAGGTTACACTCAATCCCACAATCTATGTTAATGATAAAGATGTTAAAGAGTACTTATCCCAAGAGAGACCCTTTGGGGGACACTGCTCATTATCAGAATATAAAAATATTTGAGATTTGAAGATGAATAGCCGGGACAGCAGCTGGCCCAATCAGCATTATTTTTACATTTCTATATAAGACTGTCTAATAAATATTTCTAAGTTATGTTACTTACATAGTATATAGCATAGTATAAATATAAAACCTATTTCTTCACTCAGAAAATTATAACCATAAATACCTGAGGACTGTAAGTTAGAGATAAGTTTGTTAAATCAAACATAAAGTAATCGGAACCTTTCAATTTGATTACATATACTTTTTAATTTCCTTTGGTAGTTACCTTCTGCAGGTAAGTTTTAAATATTGTAAAACAGAAGTTTTTGCATGCAGATTGGAAATGAGCTAGAGACAGAAAAAAAAAACAAAACAAAACAAACAAACAAACAAAAAAAAAAACACTGCAAAGTATGCAAGCAACCAAACAACAGCAAAAATAAACTCAATAACAAAACCAAGAAACAAATGCCCAAAAACAAATGTAACAATTATGTGCCATTTTGCCCTCTATATCATTATCATTTTACTGATTTCATCTGTGCTACTTACGGTACTTGTATACTGATTTTTATTACGCTGAGAACATCAGGTCACATTCACTGCTAGATCTTATCTTCTTTTCTGGTACACAAATGTTTAACCTACAATAAGACTCTGACTTGTGGAAAATACAAGTACGATATTTTCAAGGTGAGTTAGAACACACAAGTAGACTGGCCAGTCCTGCACCCTGCCTCTGACAGGGTCAGGAACTGGAAGTATATCAGAGTACAAGAAATATTCTGTTTGATCTGAATTTTTAGCAATTTCATCACAGTTTTCTCATGTACAAGAATTTATATCCACATTTCTGTTTTTAACAGTCTTTCATAAACCTTTTGTCTAGAATTTCTCCTACTTCTTCAATAAATGATTCATATTTCAGACATCTGCAATACACTGGCCAATATGTTCCACATTTATAATTAAAAGGTATAAAAGTACTAAGTGAAAATATACAGTCTTCTACTTAATTTAAATCTTCGGCTGGAAGATTGATTTTGATACATGCCAAAATAGTGAATTCCTTTTGAAAACACTTCCACATGACCCATACCTACATAAAATAATATAGAATAACTAAGATTGGAAACGACCTACTAAGATCATCAGATTCAACCATTGTGATGTCATATGTTGTGACATGTTCTGTCACATCATGATATGACATGATGTGGTGTGTAGAGTCATGACGTGATACATCATGATATGTTGCCATATGTTGTGACATGTCATGGTGTGTCACAGCTTGTCCTGACATGTCATGAACAGCAAATCGTGTTAGCCTACCTTTCTCATAGTAGTATGTAGTATTGTTTTACAAGAACATTTATTTTAAAATTTTATATATGTGTCTGTATTAAGACAAATTAAAAGCTATAATGATCTTTCACTGTGCATTTTGTATCTAATGGCTATCAGTGTTGTGTAAACTGGACAAATAGATGCTTACATGTATTTTGTGGCAAATCAGACCATGATACATAATGTGTGCAAAAATACTGAATCTGTGTCATACCCTTTCACATGGCCCACACTTCCATGAACAACATATCATGCTACCCTACCTTTTTCATAGTGGTATATGAGATGGGACTGTTTTAACCAGAACATTTATTTAAAATTTATATGTACATATAATATATAAATGTATGTGTATATATATATCCATATAATATATATAACAGACAGTTTCATCAGAGCTATAGAGATCTCATGCTGCATAAAGGATTTCTGTCTACTCCCTAGTCTGGCTTCCCTGCCCTAAACTTGCATTTCTTCTAGTAAGGAAAGGGCAACACTGACCTCTTCAGTCACAAAAATCTTACTATGCTGCTCTATTTACATGTATATATCAGCAGCAGGCACCCCCTTCTTTGTTGCAAAAATATTTGCACATCCTCATTTATCTCTCTGCACATAGCAGAGAACTTACACGTTCATCCAGCTTGCTTTATAGAAACTTTAAAATCTTTATCTCACTAAAATTGTGAGAGTGAATCTACTGGACCTGCTCAGTCTGCTGTAGACTGGTTGCTGTTTTCTCTCTCTGCTAGTCTATGACAAAATATTTGACATCTCAGCAAGGAGTTCATCATTGTCTCACAGCAAAATCTTGATATGAAATATTCAAGCAATTTCTCTCACCAACAGTAAATGGTGATGGTGTCCTTTTCTGTCTTATAATGTCTCATCTTTCTTAGACATATACAGTTGGCTTAACAGCTGAGAAAGATTTGTCTGAATTTTTTATCTAGTGATAGAAGTATGTGTTAAGTGCTAGGATTTTCATGCGCATGAAATAAGGTTTTTTTATATTCCCCTCCCTTTTATTTTCTTGCTATCTAACTCACACACTTCAAACTTATAATAATAGTCTGTTATCAAATAATAACGATATCCACATTCAGTAATTCTTGTCCTTTGATCTGCTACCTGAGCATTGCTTATTATTGACTAAAGGCAATTTGAAGGCAATGGACTACAGTCTTGAGGAGTGCTTTGAGAATGCTGTTACATTCTCTTGGATTATGCCATCTTTTGTGCCTGCCAAGAGCAGCAGAATTTTAGAAAAGTAACATGTTTTTCTCTCTGTTGGGCCGTGAGAAAATAAAAATATAAATTTAATGACTTGAATAACTAAAAGTTCTTTCCATTTCCCTTGGTACTTATATATATATACATATATATATATATATATATATACATATACATATAGTTGTTGCTATTTTTGTTTTAATTGAGTTTATTCAGAGATACACTAGTCACAGAACTAACATCATACAAATCTTTAATTTAGGTGACTTTGGACAAGTTTCAATGCTGGAATAAAACAGAATGAATTCAAACTGATATTTCATTAAATTATCAATAAATTTCTTCCCTTACTGTCAAATAAAGTTATGGTAGCCTTTATGATATGAGTGTGGAATTGCCATTTTATAACAGTATTGGATGTGACAGAAAGTATAAAAGACAGAACTTCCTGTATTTCCATAGTCGATCTAAAAAACACCATTACAGGAAAAGATTTCAGGATAGATGAAAAGGTTTCCACAGAAGAACTATACCTTTTTCAGGGGTTTCTGAAGCATGAATGGTTTCAAAGTACCATAACCTTTTAAATAACCCTATTATGAGTTGAGTTTGCATATGCAAAATGAAATGTTGCACAGTATGATTATTCTTTTCTATCATATTTAATGCTTTGGTTTTGCTATAGCGAGAGATCTTTTGTATCATTAAACAATTGCAAGATGAGTCTTTAGTATTTTAACAGCATTGCATTTTATCAAAGTGTTCTAACATGAACTTTGTTCTAAAAGGATAAGGAAAATTAAGATTCTCGAATGCTATCATAGCCATAGGATGATTATGCTTTGATTTCCCTCATTTTAATTTTTCACATGAAGGATTTTAGACACTCAGCATAGACTTTTTTACACACAATTTTAAAAAGACTCTGATTTTATACAATGAGATTTTTCACCTAAATCTAATCCCTTATACATGCTAATGACCAGCAAGGTTAATCACAAGCCTACAATTAAACCAGAAAGTCACAATCATAACTTTTGAATTATTAGTATGAGAAAATAGCTATCAGATACTTATAAATTGACTTCTTCTGTGAAAGACATATTTTTGATTGATATTTTATTTGTTATACTCATGCTTATACAGCATTGCAATGCTCTTTATGAAGCATTATCCTTTCTGTTGGGTAGTGTAGACCAGAAATAATCAAAGCCATTTCTGGTTCTGATAACAATCTGATCATGTCAACAGGAAGCTTAGGACAAGTTCAACATATAACTATTTGCATCTTCTAACCAACTTACCACTTCTGTCTATGAGCAAAACATCAGTAAATAAATTATACTGTTGTTATTGGCACACTGCTTTTCAATAAGGCTTCTTGGTCTCATTTACCAGACCTTCTGTTACGCTATGCCAGAAAATAACATCCAATTGCATTTACTTAACGATAGACACATTCAACTATTTTGGCTCAGTCATTAGCCACTGTGAGTTTTAGAACCAATAGCTCTCTATTCTGTAATGAGAATTATAGAGAAAAGCTGTCAATGCATGAAGTATCAGTGGCTGGAAGAACACAGCAAATGTGATGACAACGCTTTCTTTGAAATGAAGAAAATTGATTCACTGCTTGAAGACCACAAAAACATCTAGCACAGTAAATACTCGATAAATTCCTGGCTTTGTTTATTTTAGAACAATCTTTTAAAACATATTGAAAATTGGCTTGGAAAACTTGTCTCTAAGAGACTTTTTGAACTTAGTATGTACACCTAAAAATCAAATTTTATACTTATAACTGAAAATATAAATTTATACACTTTTGTTTTTTTTAAATTTAAATTATAAATTATACAAAATTACAAATCATACAAAATTATAAAATTATATAAATTATATAAAATTATATGTGTATCATCTGTAAGGAATGGAAATGAAAATTATTCTGATGCAGATAAAGATATATGAAAGATGGTACAAATCTTCAACACTAATATTAAATAATATAGTGCTACTAGTGTTCAGGAAAAGTGAAATATATAAACTGTACAGTAATTAGCCATAGCACAAATATTAAATATTAGAAGATTAACTATCCTGCTTCAAATATTTTATTTGTGAAATATTCACAGTTTTCTTTTGCACTCACTGCATGAAAAGGCTTTAGAGAGCAGTCAGGAAAGTGTAGAAATATAATACATGAAGTGTATCACTCTGTCAACAAGCTAGTAGAAGTATTTGAATTGTTAAATAGATTTTTTCCCTGCGTTATTATTTGTCCATTTTCCGAGAGCAGGCTATTCTCCAGTGGTAAATTACAGGCCTTTTTACTTGCATATACCATTAAATATTACAATGCAGAGGAATAATTTTTGCTGTTCTGAATACAGTAATGCTGTGGAATTGTTGACCTGTGACTATAAACTGAATTCATAGAAGTAAGGTTTGTTTTACATTGTTTGAATAAAAGAATCTGACTTGAGAAACAACAGTCCTTTATTCCTGTTCATGTAAAGGAAATATTTGGATTCAAAATGTAGGGGTAAAGAGAGGACTAAAAAGCCCAAATTGCATATTTCGCACTAGTTACTTAGCTTTGGAATACCTTATTAATATGTAGATAAACATCTGCAGTTTTCCAGTGATACTGCTGGTGTTAGAGGAGAGATACAGATAAAAGTTTTCAATACTTCTTATTCTGTTGAATAACTAGTCACATTGTGATGTCATGAATATAAAAGTGGTAGGACTGAACCTACAAGATTCATTACATATTTGGTAGAAGCTTCCTAGTAGTGAGTCCTTTTGATCATTACTGCTCTTGTATAGTATTGCAGTCTTCAGAAATGATAAACGTTTACGACGTAAAGATTGCTTAAATCTCATGCTTGATCAAATTGAAATTGATTAACTTTCAAAAATGAAAGCTAACTCATATTGAACACCTCATATAAAGTATGCCATTCAACTTATTTCCATTTCTTTGTTCAAAATAAATCATCCCTTGATGATCAAATTTACTTTTAACATGGATTCTTTTCAAATGTACAGACACAATAGCAAATTCATCTACCAGTCTATCAGTGTTGTCTTATTTGATTATAAATTTCATCCCAAGACAAATTTGTTCAGACAGGTACTAATCAGATTCATTTAGACAGAATTTAGACCTATTGCTGACTTCAGTGTACATCCCAGTGTTACCGCAAAAAAATCAACATTGTTCAAACTTATCTGTTATTATGTACACTGCTGCTTCTCTTGATGATCCTTTAAGCAATTTTTTATTTCAGTAGGAGTTAGTCATTCTAGACGATAGCCAATCAAAACTTTCTTCAGTGTTCAAAATTAGGTAAACCAGTGCTTAATACAATAGAAGTAATAATTATATATCTATGCTGAGTATACACTAAATGAAAATTTGCTTTTGTTATTGATATGAATTACTATTTTTCTGCAAGTATACTATTTAACTTTCATCACCGCTACCTCTAAACAAGCTGCATTTTGTAAAATGTCCAGTATTTTATTGTTAATGCCAAGAATCAAAGCAACAATCACCTTGGAAAAAGTACAAACAGGCTTTGCAAAAGTAGGGATGCCATATAGAACATCAAATCATGCTCTTTGAAGCCATCTTCCAGAAGGGTGCAAGAGGACCTACCAAAAGGAAAATGCCACAGGAAAAGAACAAAGTCCTAAAGTAAAAAAAAACAGTAGGTTAAAAAAACTGCAGAACAAACCATTGGAATATAGAGAATGGCAGAAACTAGTATAGCTTTTCCAAGTGCTATTCAAAACACTCTTAAAGGATCTGGAAAGAATATATGCCGCACAATGTCCAAACTTGTAAACATAACATACATCCAACAAGAAAGGCAGAAGGGCTTTGTTATGTTGGAATACCAATATAATAAAACTGCAGGTGGAATCCACGTAGGTAAACACAAAATTATTTATACAGAAAACAAACAAACAAACACTAAAAACACTCATTCACACTGCAGTGTTGCAGAATCATTAGATCATAATCACTGTTATTACATCTTGATACTGTAATTAATTGCCATATGAAAACAATATCTTACTTTATCTCAGGAGTCAAATAGCACAGCAAACATTAGAAATTAATAGAAAACAAAATGGAGAATATTGTTAGAATGATCACATGAATCCATGAAGAGTAAAAATGTAATGGAAGATATGATCTTTCTTCTATGTAACAAAAAACAGAATAGCTGAGGGCTCTTTCATCTTGAAATAAATGATAATTAAGAGTAATGGTACAAGAGAGAGCTGTTAAATCCTAGGTGATCTTAAATTCTTGTCATGAAGAACTTGTGCAAAAACTCACACATAAGGGAAACTAACAAGCAAGAAGGTCAAAACAAAAATAGAGTTATTTCTGAAGAGTTGGGAACTGTGGAAATGTGAAGGTTTTATTTGACTCTGCAATTGGTAGACAAATTTGCGCTGATTAATCCTCTTGGGACTAAATACAAAGACATTGCCATTGAATCACAAATTTTGAAGGCCAAAAGAGTTCTGGGGGAAGTTCTGAAATACACTTGCTTTATTCTTATGTTTTTAATTGCTGCCTAACAGATATTATCACATAGAAACACCGCTTAGATTGCTGTTTCCATGTTAAAATCTTCACCATGAGAGAGAAAAGTGTACATGTTCAGAAAAGTAAGAACAGCGAAGTAAATTGGGAACACCTTTTCTTTGTTGTATGATAATTTTCCTCTTTTTCAGTCTCTAATAACATGCAATAACATTACAAACACATTCACTGATATTTTATAAACAGAAACACTAATTGCTGTACATTTCCATTTTCTGTAAACAGCATTTATACGATACGAGTATACTGTATTGAAATGATGTACTCTGTTATGGATATACACATAGAGAGGAGATGCAGTTTAGTATGGCAATTCAATCTTCAGGTTTGACTTTGCTGCATTTGTTTCTTCCCATTCATAAGATTTAAACCTGGACTAACATCAGTGAGCTAATTTCTGAAATAAAACAAGAAAATAAAATCACTATATTTTACATAAATTCAGATGTTATAACAGAATTATTTTACTTTTTACCATTCTGTGGAGAGGTGCTAGTTGTAGTGATTCATCATATTGAGGTAAAAACGAATGAAAGAGATGCACAGATTATCAGTCTGTTTACACAGCTGGATATTTCTGGAGGATAGAAGAATTTTTATAGAAAAAAAGTAGAATATCTCTGGAGTGGATAAATTCATTTGACATACAATTTCAATCTACATTTCTTTTTAAAATGATTTTGTTTCAAGTCTGCTTAAAGAGTGACGCAATATACATAAATAGAGAAATAAATATATAATAACTAGAAATAAAAAATTAATGCTTTTAATCTTCTCAGTTATTCTTTAATCATTCAAATATATCAAATTTTTACCTCCATTTTCTATTCAGTATACAGTGCCTTATAGCAAGTAGTAGAATGGCATAACCTATAGTGGATAAATAATGCATAGTAACTACTGGTATTATTATCTAACATTAACATCAGAGGTATTTCTTTGTTTTTCTCTGTAAAGTCTATAA
This sequence comes from Perdix hodgsoniae, assembly GCA_035772895.1. Lineage (NCBI taxonomy): Eukaryota > Metazoa > Chordata > Aves > Galliformes > Phasianidae > Perdix > Perdix hodgsoniae. The sequence goes on from JAPSGF010000033.1 coordinate 5,252,138, forward strand.
TAACTCCATCTCCATTCTTTCACTTTCTCTTATGCTTTTAATGATGCTGGAGACTGTTGTCTGTCTTGTCTGACAATTTTAGTTTCAAAAAGCTCTTTCAGAAACAGCTGCAATATTCACATGTGACATGACTTCACTTAGACTGGAGTTTGTCTACTGATGATGCACCACATTTGTAGTGTCAACATTCAACTTCATCTGACTCCTTCATATAAAAGGTACTAATTGAGCATATTTTCTATCATAACCCTAGGTCACCTGTTAAGAGATTGGAAAATTGCTCTCAGCATCAGTTTAATAACTCCAGAAACGGAGGGGGGGGGGGGGGGGGGGGGGAATTAAAACAATAAGGTTTATGACAAGTAAGACCATTTTCCTTCCAAAGTAGGTAGCAGATCTGAAAGAGATTCACATCTTTAAACATTAAAAACAAAACCAACAACAACAAAACCTCAACACTGAACAGATTTCTTGCAAAATAGATATTAAACCAAAGTAGAACAGCTTCTGGCTGTATGATGGATTTATAAAACCTGTGCTCCACAATTAGCAATTGATTTCACAATGTATATGGAGTGTGACACATATGTGTTGACACCAGCTCACAGCTAAGTCCTCAAATGTTTCCTTGCTCAACCTGAATTGGGATAGGGGAGAAAATCAGAACAGTAAAAGGGAGAAAAACTCATGAGTCAAGATAAAGTTGCAAAGCTGTATATCAAGCAAAGGAAAATAAGGCATTTGCACACTGCTCCCTGTCAGCAGGCAAATGCTTAGCCACTTGCTGGAAAGCAGGGCCTTAGACTGTGTGGCAGTTATTTGGGAAGACAAACTCTACAATCCCAAATGTCCTCCCTTCCTCCATTTTTTCCACAGGCTTTTAAAGCTGAGCATGAAATCATATGGTATGGAATATCCTTTTGGACACTTGGGGTCAGCTATACTATACTATGTTCCCTCCCACTGTCTTTCATACAACCTAGGTAATGGTAGAACAGCATGAAAAAGCAATCAGGCCCTGATGCTGTGCAAGCACTGCATGCAACAGGTGTAACATTCATATGTTAATAGCCACTGGTATGTTTTAGACACAAATCCGAAACACAGCAGCAAACAGCCTGCTATGAAGAAAATTAACCCCATCCCAGACAAACCCAGTACAATCTCAATCCCTTATTCGATACCATTTATGTTCTGCTCGGGTTCAACAGTGCTCAATACATTCTCATTAATTACCACCCTGTTCTCCCTTTTGATAGTACACAGATATTATTCCTTGAGCCCCCTCTATACAATGTCCATAAAAAGTCCATTAAGTCCATTTAGTCCATGTCTTAGGATCAGTTTTGTCTTCTCTGGTGGACACTTAGGAGAGGAAAGGCAATGCACTGCGTTATTAGGCAATGAAATCAGCTCAGGCTGGGCCACTGCAGCACTTGCCTGACTTTGTGCAAGGCTTGTCCTCTGATGGTTAGGGTGGTTTCTGTTGTAGTATTTCCTTTAAGATGCAGCTCGAATCATGGGTTGCAAAAATTTAAATGTATAACCATTACAAATGGATATATAACTTCTTTTTAAGTGGCCTCATTTTATGTTGTTGTTATTTCCAGTTCTCATAAATGTTTTATTCCATTGTACTATCTCACTAAATATAACATTGATTTCCCTCTTAAATACATTGTTTTTATTTTTTTGCTTATAAAACTGGACAGGATAGGTTTACTAGTATGTTCTAACATTGTCTTACCAACATTTTGCTTCAAAAGTTCATTTCTGACAGAATTTGTGCGTTTAAAACAAGTACACAGTTTTTAAAATAAGCAAATATATTCATTTCTGCAGGAAAAGATTTTTTTTCTTTGTCGCTTTGTGATAGCAAAAAGAAGTCTTTTACATGATTCCCCCTTCTTCCAGTAAACTTGAGTTAGTAGGTGTCAGACAGTGGAATAAATTTACATTGTATTTATACAGTCTATCATCTTATTCAAGGTCACTGAGGTATGAAGAAAAATTGTATTATGTTGTCTGTTTCCTTTCTTTAGGCAGTTATCATTAAAGCTAAGAATATACTTCTATCTGCTTCCAGAGGCAAGATAAACATAAATGTGCTAGAAAGAAAGAAAGAAAGAAAGAAAGAAAGAAAGAAAGAAAGAAAGA
>JAPSGF010000033.1:5254304-5289631 GCA_035772895.1 Perdix hodgsoniae
GAAAGAAAGAAAGAAAGAAAGAAAGAAAGAAAGAAAGAAAGAAAGAATTGATACAGAGTTGACAAGAGTTTAGACTTAGGTCTTCAGTTCCTATTCACTTCTCTGGTTTCCTCCAGGGGAAAACTTTTGGTTGCCTTGTATGCAAATTTTCATCAGCTCTCATTTTCTATTCAAAAGCAACACATTTTCTTTTTGAATTTTCTTCTTGTTACATTGCTGCTGGTTGTAATAACCCTTTATGAAGAGAAAAGAAGATATGATTAAAATGTCCGTTATTGGATTTTATGAAGACATGGTAATGGCAGCAATTTCCATGCAATTTTCATAAAATACCTCAGCACTTACTGAACATCTAAGTAACTCTTAACTACCATAACTTTTAATCCACCTTGTCTAATTGTACATATTCCTATTAAGAAATGTTCTTAACAGCTCTTACAAAAAGTAGGATGTTATAGAAGTAAATGATAGGAACCATACAATATCCTTATTAAAACAGTATATTCTGCTATACAATATGTACATGTACATACAGATGTGTGCTTTCAGATACCATTGTTTACAAAAAGAAACTTGTCAACTTTCAGAGAATTAAATAAAATATAAGAGAATTAAAAACACAAGAAAAATAGATATGACATTCTAAAATTATTCTAATTATCTTGTTTGAACTGGAAAACACAAAATATAGCTTTTAATTTTGGTTAAAGTAATTTCATATAGATATTTTCCGTTCTTATTATTGTAAATCTCTGATGCATACTGAAAAACTAAAAATCTTATTATTTATGTATGTTTTAAAAGGACATTTCAATAGGCATCACATCTGGGTTAGAAATTACACTATTGCCATGGTTTTTATTAAGTACCTTGTCTTAGTTTCAGCTGGGATGGAATTGTTTTCTTCAGAGTGTCTGATATGATGCTATGTTTTAGTTCTAGTAGAAAAACAGTGTTGATAACGCACTGATATTTAGAGTTACTGCTAAGCAGTGTTGTACAGAGCCAAGGCCATACACAGCAAAGGGCCCAAGGAGCTGGGAGGGAACAGAGTCAGGACAGCTGACTTCAATTGGCCAAAGAGATATTCCATAACATATGACATAAAACAGAAGGAATTTTGAAGGAGGTGGAAATTCATCTGTCTCTTCGGCTGCTTGAAGACCTATCTGGACATCAGCTGGAGAGTAGTAAGCAATTTTTGTGCATTACTTGCTATATACCTTTGTAGATGTATATATATATTGCCATACCTATTATTCTTCGTTTTTTTCTTAGTAAATTCTTTAATCTCAATCCATGAGTTCTATGAGTTCTACCTTGTTAGATTTATTTATTTATTTATTTTACTTCATTTTATTTTCTCCCCCATCCCACTGGAAGGGAAAGAATGAGTGAACAACTTATAGAGCAGATCCTTCTAAAAACTATGCAGAGGTACATAGAAGACAGGGAGATGGCACAGAAGAACCAGCAAAAAAAAGGAAGAGGGAGGATTCAGACTAGATATTAGAAATAAATAATTTATTGCAAGGAAGTAAGACACTGGAACAGGGTATCCAGAGAGGTTGTGAATGCCCCTTCCCTGAAGGTGTTCAAGACCAGGCTGGACAACGCTTTGAGCAACTTGGTCTAATGAGATATGTTCCTACCTGTAAAAGAGAGTTGGAACTAGATGATCTTAAAGGTCTCTTCCAACCCACAAAGAGAGAGAACCTGTCATAACACTGAAACAAAAGGCAGTGAAGAGCAATAGCTAAGCAATTTAAATGTTGGATGAATATGTTCATACATTGGTTCAAATTTTCTTCAAATGCAATAAACTGCAGACTTTCCATTGACTATTGTAGGAGCTATATAAGAATTTCCAAGGGCATAAGCTATTAAGTGTAACATGTATTATTGTATTATTAATGTGTTTATGTCTCCCTTACTATATTTATTATAAGCACATTAATGAAAGTGCCATGAATATCAGGACTGATTTATAAGAATGGGGTACTGTTTACAGCCAGATTACTGTGCAGTAGAAATATTTTATTTAACTAAACTGTGTGCATTTGCAATTTATTAAGACAGTTGTCTCATTCCAAGGAACAGCACGTTTTAAGAAAATCAATGCTGTACAGGTTTGCAGTGTTTTCTTCTGAACACCACTGCTGAGGGAGAAAGGATGTTCAAATTTTATTAGAAATCTGTTTTTATAGTAGGAATTTACCAAATAATACAAATGCACACACAAGTTATGGTATAATCCATTTAGAGATAATGAAATGAAAGTTAAGAATATGCAAATAAATTATGTAGATTTCAAATCATTCTTTTTGTAGTCAGTGCCTTCTCTCCACATTCTGTATAGGGAATCCCAATCTTCTATGCATATGGGGAATGTCTTAGGACTACATTTCTGAGAGAGCCTTGAAAGGAGTGTTCACTACAGACTTTTCATAAAAGTTACAAGCATCATTGTGTACTTGTTCATACCATTCATTCCTCCATCCAGAGCTATTTTAGCTCATAATGGTTGTATATAGTCCTATCCATCCATGATAAATAAACTTTTAAGATCTTGTTTACATTTTTGTTCCATATTCTTAATGCTGCATCAACAGAATTTGAGCACAAACCTATATACTGGAATTTACCAGTACAAAGTATAAATATACATATATACCATCTCTTTACATATGCGTGTACACATTCACATTCAAAATAATTCACATATATCCACTTTACATAGGTATATATATATATGTGTATATATATATATATATATATATATAAATAAATTACAATCCATTAGGGAATAATATAAGATGAAATGAGAGTTAAAAGGTGCAGGAAATCATTACTACTGTATACCTAAATAAACACAAACACTGAAGTTTAAGAGGTTGAAAGAAAAACAAAATAAACCTGTTTCTAAAATTGTACATCTGAGGGCATCAAATTCTTACATTGATCTTCTCCATATTTTATTTTATATTTTATCCACAGTGGGGTGAAATTGTCGATTCGATTTTTATGGTGATTTATTGAGCCCCACAATGACCTTTCTCATTATTACATCAGAAACAAAAGTATTTATCTTTTTATAATTTGACTTTAAGATATGCTCTCATCCTAAAAAAAAAAACAAAAAACTTCTTTTATCCCAAGTATACATTGTCTGACTGCCAGCAAGGTTACATTTGCTTTATTATGTAAAAAAATTGGTGAAGTCATCTTGCTTTATTCTGATGTTTCTTATGAGGTAAAATTTCAGTTGCCAGTCACTGTTAAAGTGCCATGAAGCACAAAGAATTACCCTGATAACAAAAGAAGCATATAAAAGAGAAGGAAATAGAATGTTCCTTTGCCTTCCCTCCATATGTCCCAAATCAGCTGAAGAGATGAAAAAGGATTCAGCTGTGGCTGTGTTCTCTGTGAACTCCCTTTTTGTGATGATGAAATCCCGCTTTGCAGTATCTTTCCTTAGTTATAGTAGACATACAGTTAATTTGATGTAGCTGTAGCTATCGGTGAAGAAATCACACCATAGATGACACAGCATGTAACTGTTTGCATTTTGATGTAATACAGTATTCTGACATTGCTGTTCGCACTCAATAGAAAGCTCCTTTCCCTCCTTCTTTCCTTCCTCTTTCAGGAGCCACGGAGAATGGATAAGAGGAATACTTCTGACAATAGGAATGCAACAAATAGGGCCATACATACCTCAGGAGTGTTTTTATGAATGTCTGTATTTGAAAATAGACCATGAAACATTCTACAAAAATCAATAGGTCCCAAGCATCAGTTGCAATTTTAAAGAGATCGGTTTCTATCCAAAGCAATTCAGCTTACATTTACGCTAGATATTCCACTTCAAGTTCAAAGAAACAAGTATTCAACATTTCAAACAGGAACAGTTTATTTAATTTAATAAAATTGTTTGAAAGGAAGAGAGAATTTGCCCATGAAGAATTGTTTACTAAAGGCCTCCATTGTGTTTGGCACTTAAGAGCTGTTACACCTAATAGTATGAGTCCAAAAAAGGTCTTATCCTGTAGAAAACACTGTGTCAAATTGACCTGTACTAGATTAGACTCCTGGATAATAAATCTGATTCATTCACATTTTCTTTTAGGAATCTTGAAGTCTTGTATCTATAGTCCTGATTTGATGTCTTCAGAGGTTCATTTATTTTGATTCCACTTTAGGAATGCAGCTGTGCAAACCACAAAGCAGAAGAGCCTGAAAGCTGGTTTCCAAGATCAGCAGTCCATACTCAGTATACAGCAGTCTCCTTTCAAGAGATAGTCAAACACATGCAATAAGGAAAAGGCAAACATATCTGAACAAGTATACCCTACAGTAGTTACAGAATGAATCTATTTAGTGAAGCACAGAAAAGGCTTCACTTTGTAAGTACTTACTTTTACTGACAAAGCCTGATCTCTAAGATGTCTGAAGTAAATCACAAGAGAGACACAACTCGGAAAACTTAAAGGTGGAAGGTGTTGCTATTTTTTATTAGAGCAGGTAATACAGCAATAAAATTGACTAATTTAGAACATGGAAACAGAATCACTGCATCCAACTGGATGTTATGGACAGTTACAGAAAGGCATGTGTGTAAAGCCCTTCAAACATAAGGTTTTACCATTGGATTAACAGAGTAGAATAGTGATTCCAAGTGAAAGTACTTCAGGCTTAGTGTTCTGAAACATCTATTTAAAGTGAATAAAATGTGTTTTTCTGCAATGCTAAATAAAGGTGATCCACGCTTGAGTTTTCATATCAAATTTCTGTGACATAATATCACATTGCCCCAAAGCTTTGAAGATACTTGGGTCTGTAATAATATTCATCTCAACCTTCTTTAATGAAAATAATACCAAATAATCTGATATGTAAAGTAAATTTTACTCCAAATTTTGCCTGAGTATTTAAAAGGAGATCAAATTATAACTAAGATTGTTCAACATGACTCAAAATGGCTCTTGACTTAGATACACAACAAAAATATTGTATATATGTAAGGAATATCTGCCTTTTGCAGAATTGAAATAGCATAGTCACCACCATTAGATGTGTATTTTCACCAACAAAGAAGACCCTGTGTGCCATGCTCATAAAAATCTGCACCAGCAGAGGTGACCCACTGTTGCTGTCGCCACTGTTGAAATGCACCACCCACTACATCACTGTGCTAACAATTTTTTTTTATCTCCATAAACATTTAGCAAGCATAAATGAATATCAGTGCATGCCTTTTTTTTCTGCATGGAGTAATTCAGTGGCACACCTTTGCTTCACAGACACTTCCATGTCAGATGCCATTTTTTCAGGCTGCCCCTCTGCTGCCATCTGTTGCACAGCACCAAAATATAGCGGAACAAGGGCAGGAAGGTTCAACCTTTATTGGCATACCGCTAACATCCACATCTGATGTTGGGAGTCAACAGAATAAAATAGAAAGCATTACTTTTAGAGCAACCCTCATAGTAGATGAAAGCTGATGACATCCTGACTTGTATTGGGAATGATGTGGTGAGCAGGACTAGGAAAGTAATCCTGTGCTTGTAGTGGGCACTGGTGAGGCCTCACCTCCAGTACTGTGTTCAATTTTGGGCACCTCAGTACAGAAGGGACATCAAGGTGCTGGAGCAGGTCCAGAGAAGGGCAACAAGGTTTGTGAAGGGCTTGGAGGATATGCCCTACGAGGATCAACCAAATGAACTGTATCTGGTTTGTCTGGGGAAGAGGAGATTGAGGGGAGACCTGATTGCTCTCTTCCAATATCTGAAAGATGATTGCAGCAGGGAGCAGGGTTAGTCTCTTGTCACTGGTGGCAGGACTAGGGGAAATGGCTTGAAGTTGCACCAGGGGAGGTTTAGGCTGGATGTCAAGAAAAACTTCTTAACCAAGAGTGGCTAAGCACTAGGATAGGCTCCCCTGGGATGTGGTTGACTCACCATTCCTGAATGTGTTTAAAAACCGTTTGGATGTGGTGCTCAGGGGTATGATTTAGCAGAGTGTTGTTTGAGTTAGGGTAGTACGGTTTGGCTGTGGTTGGACTTGATGATCTTTAAGGTCTTCTTCAATCCGAGCAATTCTAGGATTCTATGAAGAGGCTTGTATTATAAAGACTACAAATTTGTATAATTCCTATAGATGCTCCTTAGATTATGTGAAGTAGAAAGGATGGAAAAATAAATGCTACTACAACTTAACTTCAATATCCTCAAGAAATTGCACAGAAATTTGACATTTTGACAAGTTATTATAGCCAAGTCTTCAGGAAAACAAAATGGAATGTGCAAGTTCAAATATACTCAAGCAATAGAGAGCTCAGAAGCACTTGAAAAAGGTGCACTCAAACCAACAGGAGACCTTATCAGGCTGTATATAGATCATTGAAGGTATGCACTTTTTTAATGAAAGACAACAGAAAGCTGAAATTTGGAAAACACAAATTAACTACTGCCTATGAAATTCAGCAGTTTCTGAGATAAAGTGAGCTTTGCTGCTATTCTGAAAGTGAAAGCTATCTTTGGGATTCAAATTGTGCTGCCAAAACAATGGAAGGAATTAAAACATGAAGAGTATACAAAGGAATATCTTATTTTTGAAAACACAGTAAATATTTTCAGAGATCTTTTTTATTGCCAAAAATAAGCAAGCATAAAATATCATAATAACATCATAAGTACTTCTAAATGTGAGGGTTAAATAAATCACATCTCCCTAGCCAATTATTTTTTTTTTTTTTAGTCAAAAATGATATACTTAATGTTTCAGAAAAATTCAAGAAAATTGAAAGTCCATAGCAACAAACTAAATCATGCTTAAACAATGTGATTATTGAAACAGGATTTTTTTCAATGTTTAGATGCTATAGAGCATATTTAGTAATATCTAAATGTTTACTATTTGAACTATGTTCAGAAGAAAGTGAAGCCTAGAGGATGTATATGTGATTTTACAAACACATTCAGGTCTACAGACAAAGTATATCTATATGACTTCCCCAGACAGTCATAGACTTGTTGACATGACATATATATATATATACATATATACATATATATATATATATATATTCCCCCTAATTTTAAGTCAGTAACCAGTAGGAAAAAACAAAGCTGATGATACAGAAGTGAGAGGGCCTCAGACAGAGGCTGAATATCACATCCCATGAGTTCTAACAGATGAGTCAATAGGCCAGCTCTGTAAATTTTAAGCATTCAAAGTTTTGGCTTAAATGACATGCACTACTTTGACTGACAAAGAGGGGATTCTGTTGTGATTTAACTCAGCAGGTGACTGAGCACCACACAGTCTTTCACTCACTCCCCCGCTCCCAGTGGGATGGGAAAGGGAATCAAAAGAAAAAAAGGAAAGTATACCGCATGGGTTGAGATATAAGTATCTACTAAGATAAAATGAAAAGGATAATAATTGTAACCTATATATATATATATAAATGAAAGTCTATAACAAGTGATCATTCACCAACCCCCTGATCAATACCCAGCTAGCCCCCTGAGCAGCACAAGAGAGAGATGAATTCCCACCCCATTCAAAGCTCCTTCCACTTTGATATCACAATGTCACACAATACCCCTTTATCCAGTTAAGTATTTGTACAATACTTTGCAGGTCATTGAACTAATTGCCTAATGTTATTACAGAATATTGCTGAATATTCAGCCCTCCTATTCCCAAAATTTTCATAACATTATTGTACACTGTATATTTTATATTCCAGTGGTGTTTTTTGTAACAGGGGCATATGTACTACAGCTTCACTATAACATCTCCAAATCTCTAGCAAAGTGATTTTGGGGTTTTAAAATGTGGAGCAAACATTTAAAATGCTGGGTCCTGCACTTTGGCCACAACAACCCCAGGCAATGCTACAGGCTTCGGACAGAGTGGCTGGAAGACTGTGAAGAGGAGATAGACCTGGGGATTTTAGTTAATGCTAGGCTGAACATGAGCCAGCAGTGTGCCCGGGTGGCCAAGAAGGCCAATGGCATCCTGTCTTGCATCAGGAACAGTGTTGTCAGCAGGAACAGATGATTGTCCCCCTGTACTCAGCTCTGGTGAGGCCGCACCTCTAGTACTATGTCCAGTTTTGGGCCCCACACTGCAAGAAAGACATTGAGGCCCTGGAGCAGATTCAAGGAAGGGTGACAAAGCTGGTGAGGGGTCTGGAGCACAGCCTCATGAGGAGCAGCTGAATAAGCTGGGATTGTTCAGTCTGGAGAAGAGGATGCTCGGGGAGACCTTATTGCTCTCTATGACTTCCTGAAGGGAGGTTGTAATAAGCTAGGGGCCGGCCTCTTTTCTTGTGTAACTAGTAAAGGAACTAGAGGGAATGGCTTCAAGCTGTGCCAGGGGAGATTTAGGCTGGACGCTAGGAAATATTACTCTTCTAAAAGAGTGGTCAGTGGAATGGGCTGCCCGGGAGGGAGGTGGTGGAGTCACTGACTCTGGAGGTATTCAAGGATTTTGAATTTTGTTTGTACTTTGTTTGGATTTTATGTTGAGTAATATGGTTTAGTGATAGGTCGATGGTTAGACTGGATGTTCTTGTAGGTCTTTTCCAACCTTTCTGTTATTCTATGATTTCTGTGATTTATTTTTCATCCTGAAATCTGTTTTCTTACAGAGAAACAGATAAACATAAAAGTGACCTTCTAGCATTAAGACATTCCTAATAAGTGAATTTTCCTTTTGTTGCACATTCTGTGAAAATTAAAAAAAAAAAAAAAAAAAAAAAGAGAAATTGCGTGTGATAGATATTTACATCAGTAAGTAATTTCTGGGATGCAAATTACTGACCACAGACCACCACTCTGAACTATTTTTTCATAGTGTTGGCTTATTTACTTATTCTAGTATTTTGAATATGTAAAATCCTTCTTCAGTAACAAAATTTTTGATTATGAAGCTCACTGCTGAGAACACTTAGTTACAACCATTAACATCTTGTCTTCAAATTTAAGGAAAAGTATCTTTTTAGCTTCTTTGTTTCTATTGTTTTTGCTTTTATTTTTCCTGGTCAATGAGTTTAAAAGAAAACAAGAAGCTTGAATGAAAGAGGCAGTGTATACTGTTGGCCCTAAAAATGAATGTTAAATTGTATGCAATATGCTCATTTTAACTTTTTTTTTTTGAGGGTAAAATGATTATTGTTAATGATGCATTACATTTCAGATCAAAGATATCTGCAAATTTCCTTGTAATTTCCTGTCTCTGTGATTCAGCTTCATGAAAGTGAAAAGTCATTATGAAATTAGACTTTGAAAACTCTGCCAGACCAAAAAAATATCAGATTAAATCAATCTCAACATTACTACATTCCAGGTCATAAGAAATAAGTTTGAAAAAATCGTCACTTGCTTTTTAGAATAAAACTACACAGTATTCAGAATTTTCTCAAACCCCTTATATACGTGGGAAAAAAATGAAGCAGATTTGAAATGTAAATTAATAAGCAATCCTAAACAGATTTTGAAATTGACTCTCTAACTTAAATTTGTACATATTCTAAAAAGCTGGAAACACCGCTTCAAAACGAAGCACATTAAAATAATTCTTTCTTTAAAATTCATTAATATTTTTATCCAATGTCACTGTTTCTTTTCAGTTTCACATCATTCTTGCTCACCTCAACCTTGAGTGGACTTTTGTAATGCATTTATAGGATTTTTTTGAAAAACAATAGTCTAGCTGTTGTATCATTAATAACCTTCATATGTGGAAGAAATATCTTGGGTTTCTCAACTAAGCACTCTACTTATTCTACATGAATAAATATAATCACATTCAGGATATTTAAAGCTCCATCTTAAAATCAACTAGGTTTTTCAGTCCTGCAGTTCCTTTGAATTTCACAGAATCACAGAATTATCAAGGTTGGAAAAGACCTAGAAGATCATCTAGTCCAACCATTACCAATACTTCCCAGGTAAACCATATTCCTCAACACAACATCCAAACGTTTCTTGAACACTCCCATGGTCGGTGCATTCCAGTGCCTGACCACCCTTTCCGAGAAGTAATATTTCTTAATGTCCAGCCTGAATCTCCCCTGGCGCAGCTTGAATCCATTCCCTCTAGTTCTATCACTAATTATACAAGAGAAGAGGCCGACCCCCAGCTCACTACAACCTCCCTTCAGGAAGTTATAGAGAGCAATGAGGTCTCCCCTGAGCCTCCTCTTCTCCAGGCTGAACAGTCCCAGCTCCCTCAGCCGCTCCTCATAAGGCCTGTGCTCCAGGCCCCTCACCAGCTTCGTAGCCCTCCTCTGAACACATTCCAGGGCCTCAGTGTCTTTCTTGCAGTGAGGGGCCCAAAACTGAACACAGTACTCGAGGTGCGGCCTCACCAGTGCCGAGTACAGGGGGACAATAACCTCCCTGTTCCTGCTAGTAACACTGTTTTTGATGCAAGCCAGAATGCCGTTGGCCTTATTGGCCATCCGGGCACACTGTTGGCTCATGTTCAGCCGAGCATTAATCAGTACCCCCAGGTCTGTTTCCTCCACACAGTCCTCCAGCCACTCCGCCCCAAGCCTATAGCGCTGCCTGGGGTTGTTGTGGCCAAAGTGCAGGATTCGGCATTTGGTCTTGTTGAACCTCATCCCGTTGGCTTCAGCCCAGCTCTCCAGCCTGTCCAGATCCCTCTGCAGGGCCTCACTACCCTCAGGCAGATCGACACTCCCTGCCAATTTGGTGTCATCTGCAAACTTACTGAGGGTGCACTCAATGCCCTCATCCAAGTCATCAAGAAAGATGTTGAAAAGGACAGGCCCCAGTACCGACCCCTGGGGGACTCCACTCGTGACTGGTCTCCAACTGGATTTGACTCCATTTACCACCACTCTCTGGGCCCGGCCCTCCAGCCAGCTCCTTACCCAGCCAAGAGTGTACCCATCCAAGCCACGGGCTGCCGTTTCCCTCATTCCAATGGTGACTAGAAACATCTTCTAATTTCCAGATTAAATTGCACTGCAAATTTATGCTTATTTGTTATAGTGATTACATTTTCTTCAGTTCAAATATGTACCATAATTATATATTCATATAGATCAGTGATATCCCATTTAACTTTGTTGTTGTCATTGTTAAACAAAGTAGATTAGCTAGTCTTGACTCCTCTCCATTTTTTCCAGTCATTCTAAAGTTGTTTTTGAAACAAACGGCCTCAAATATTTCATTTTCAATTTATTTTTGTTATCTAAATAACAGAATCATTGATGATATTTCAAATGGGAACTAACCACAACTTTATATAATGCTAATAATACATTCCTGCCTATAATGGAAATATGAAGATGGCTAAGGATAAGAAATATTTACATCTTCAAACATTTTCATATTTGATTTTAGTATCGTTTAAATAAGAATGATGTAAGCAGGGATGTTCTCTTAAAATGACATAGATTTTATTTCTATTCTAAAATATACATATTTCTAGTACAACAAAACAAAGAAAATTAACCAATGTTAATGATGTAACTTGGCAGTTCTTCAGAGCACTTTGTTTGCTTACAACTTTCTAAAATTCTCTCTGCACTAAAATGATACTGAATTCTTTGAAGGTAAATTTGTTCCTTGACCATTTGCTGTGAAATGATTGAGGACATGTTTTTTCTTTACTAGAAAATGGACAGAAAACACATCAAAATAGAATTTCATGCCATAGAGCTGTTAAATGGGAACAGATTCTTGAACGACAACAATTTATGTAACACAGATTTGAATGTGTGTTGTTGACTGCAAACGATGAGCACATGCATTAGAGAGGAGGGGTTTGTTTTTCTTTTTACAAGGAAGCTGAGCTGACTAGATAATAACCATGAAAACTGTCTTCACAAATTTAAAATGAATGTTTGCTGCTGCCCTCTGTTTGACTGAATCAAGAAAGGAACAACATTTTCACACCATGCACTCTTCAAAACAAAACCACCTGGTAAACACCAGTTTTGGAAAACTATTTTTCTATTAAGCAATTTACATTTTATAATAACAGGGCATTTACCGCTAGTGGTAATCTTGAAAAAAGTCTCCCTGCATTCCTCTCTCACTGTGTGAACGTGAAAAGTCTTCTGCAACATTCCACCTTAAGTTTCTGCATTGTTTTCCATTTTATTTACTAGACTTAGAGGAAAAACAGTTTTGACAGGAAGAAAGAGAGTACGTGAAACATTTTGCCTTATGTCTTTGTATTCCCTTAATACCTACTGTAATGGGAGAAACAGGCAATATTATCAACACATAGTATCTCTTCCAGCGAAATGCTCTTAATGAAAAAAGTAGCCAAAAATATTGCCAAGAGAGAACCCTACAACAAACTCATATGTTTCCATAAGCTAGTTTACGTACTACATCTCCCAGCTTTTACTGAGATAAACCAAGAGTGACTCACTTTATGTGGCGGTCTATGATTCTCAACAATTTTCAAAGACTTAGTTTAAATAACTGTCTCTTAGAATTCATCATCTTTTACTGAATACAGAAATAAAAGCAAAGAAGTAATTATTTGGAAATGTGTTCAGATATTACAAATAATTATGTAGTCATATTCCAAAAGAACTTACATGTACAGATAGCTTTTAAAACTCTATGGCTAAAGAACAATTCATATAGATTTCTAGAAATGTTAGATAGCTGTTCTAGTGTACTTGGAATCTATTTATGACTGAACGTATTTATGATCTGATGTTGTGTCCTAGCATAAAATTATTTCAAGCTTCATCAAGGTATTTCTTAAAAAAAATAGAAGAAAAAGACTGACAATATTCGAACTATTAAAAATACAGTATAAAAACACAATAGCGTAAAATTATTGTGCATTACTTCTGGCAGTAAACATAGGCATAATCAAAATTTGTTCTTCTGCCATTCTCATACAAATAAAAAAGGATGGAATAGTGAATGATCTGATGAACTTATATTTTGTTCTCATAACAGAAAGATTTAAAAAAAAAAAATAAATCAATAATAGGCCTAAGTGTTGGACGTTAAGGAGTTAAGAAACAGTTTCCAGAGTTTCACAGCTAAATCTTTTCTGTACTAGGAGACAAGGAAAACACTGAATGATGCATATCCCATTTTTGCTTCGGTGATGGAATACATATAATCTCCCACTGATTTCTGTGGATGCCATGAGAAATTGGGGCTGACATGTGACCCTCAGATAGCATTCCATTTGAGGCTGTGGTCAGGTTTCTGCTAAGATGTTCTCATGCTATCTCATTTCCTGACATACTGATTTGACATAGTACCTTCTGCTGCCTTTTCTCTTTATCTGTATACTCTTACCTCAACAAACTAATTATATTCATAAGCTGCTCGCAACGGTACTCCCTTCTTTTTGCCTTTAAGGTAACGGAGGAGCTGCTTTCTTTCAATGTTTGTATCTGAAATACACTCCTCTTTCCCAAATTTATGTACTAAAATAATCTCTGGAATTTGAAGCTCAGATGACACATGACATACACAAAGATTTTAGGGTGACAGAACCATATTAGTTTACTTTCCCCCCCCCCCCCCCCCCCCTTTTTTTTTTTAATCCTTTCCTGGTATGGAAATGAAAAATCCAGCTGCAATTCAGACTATCAAACTATATCCCCAGATCACAGCAGTGGAGAAGAAAAAAATAATAATCAAAATCACAAACAAAAAAAGAAACCAAAAACAAAAGAGCTGAGCAGAGCTAAACCCACAGAAGTCTAGGTTTGAAGTCTTACAGGTTTGAGCATAATTTTTCTTTCCTGAAGACTCCTGATTCACTAGTCCTGTATACTTCCATTACTTTTGGATCAACTGAAGGCAGGTATAAAGTAGGAAATGACTGGGATAAAATGTGACAGTTCAGGGTAAACTGTCCTCAACAGGACTTCTTTAGAGCGAATGTCAAGACCCCTGCATGGCAGCTGGAAATATATGTGTAAAACAAAGATAATCAAAGACCATACCAGAGGTCATGCCCCTAATTCAGTTGGAAGTCAGAGCAATTTGCAGAATGCAAATCTGATTCCTGCCCACATTACAAAATCTGCTAAATGATCAACATCTGCATAATGTAGAAAAAGAATTTTTCAAACTGTGTTTGAAAAGTGGTTAGAGACAAAATGTGTTTCATAAAACCAAAAGCTATCAACTATATTCTATAACCAAGATCTACCAACAAGATAAGATGAGTTGAGGTGATAAAGATTACAAAGAACAGAAATAAATACTGCTTTTGAAAATGCATGAAGATACGAAGACTAAACAGGATGATTACAATGGATCACATAGAAGCTGTTTTGTCTTTTAACATTTCCCTTAGCACTTCTCAGTAATATGGCTACAGCTCAAGCAAAATCAGACAACATCTATCCCTCTTTGAAAGAATGATCCACACTGTCCTCACATGGTCCTAACATATAAGCAAACTGCAGACATTCTATGTGGATAGTCTTGGCAACAGTCTTCATTATTAGGAATACACAGACCTCTGGATACACATCCTCTTAATGCACTCTTCAGCCAATTCCAATTTGTGAGAGTATCTAAGCAACCTACAATTTTGAGAGTGGACATTGGCTTGCCTAAGCCCATGATATGCCATTGTGATTTAACTCAACAGGCAGATAAGCACCACACTACTGTTCACTCACTTCCCCTCCCTCCCAGAAGATGGGGAGTGAACTGGGAAAAAAAGTAGAAATTGCAGGCTGTGTTAAAAACTATTTACGAGAACAGAAAAGAAAGAGATAAATAATAGTAATGATAATACATATGTATATATATTTACAAAAGAAGTAATGCACAAAGCAATTGCTTACCATCCACTAAAAAATGCCCAGAGTCCCCAAGCAGCAGCTGCCTGCTCAGTCTCCTTCTGACCATTTTTCAAGTTTTTTTCCTTGTGGTGTCCTACAGTATAGAATATCCCTTTGGCCAGATTCAGTCAATTGTCCCAGTTCCAGATACTTATGCTCCCCAAATCCCCTTGCTGTTAGGACAGTACAAGAAACTGAGGAATCTGAAATGTCCTCGGCTCTGTACAGAATAGCTCAGCATAAACTAAAATATTGGTGTGTTATCCAGCATAAACTAAAATATTGGCGCATTATCAACATTGTTTTCTCTTAAGATGAAAACAAAAAACAAACAAACAAAAAAGGAGTTGTGAGACCCTTGGGAGTGAAAGAGCAATTCAATATCATTGCCAGCTTTATCTCCACAAGGAAGAAAAAGAAAAGACATACAAGCTAGCATCCACTCCTTTCAACGCTAAAAGTTGTCTCAGCAAAAGCTCCTGATTAATAAAATCCAAAAAGCTTCTGAGAGATGTAAGAGAATCAGCACGGTTATCTGGCATCCTACTATACTGAAAAAGATGAAACAATCTTCAATCAGCAAGAGCAAATTAATTTTATATCATACCCAGATCTAAAGCAAAATGAAAGGAATCTCCAGATGCCTATTCTTACATTTTTGAGAAATCTTCCACCAGGAGAAAGGTTGGAGTGAATAATAGAATTACAGACTGTCTTTGCAAAGCACTATTTTATTTTATTTTACTTTATTTTTTACTAATCTAAACTTATAACTACACTTTCATGTAATGTTGGCATCTTACCTGCCAAAAAAAAAAAAGTTAACTTTTCAAGTGTAATGGGGAAAATACTAATTATTTATAACTTCCTTCTGTACTCCAAGATCAAAACAGAGTATGGTGTCAGTGACTGAATGTCTAGAGTTCAATATTGTTTTCTCTGAAATCAAATCTCTGTTGGGTAATCTAGACTCTAGCGTGATACAAGAAGAGTCACCAGAGCTGTCACCATTTTTCACCAGATTTACTCAAGGCTGAGAAGAACCATGGGATTTCACCACTAACTCATTAATTCTTATTAAGAACTTTGTAGGAATCCTAATAACAGTTCAGTAAGATTCTTATAAACACTTAGTCTTTAAGAACACTGAGAAACCTTCAGTGCTCTTAGGACACCCATCAATACTATCAGATTTATTATGGTACAATATAAGCGTCTTCAGCTAAGAAAGTTCTTATAATCCACTACTAAGGTTTTTCTGAATAAAGTGACTATTCTTTTAAACACACATCTTTATTTGACATTAAGAATTAATTCAGTGAACCTGAAAGACAAACAAGAATTATCATACCTTGCCTTTTAAAACTTTTACTATCCTGTATGGGAACTGCTGAATCACGGCCTGAACCTCTGATTGATCACTTGAGGCGTGCAATGAGTCAGCTTCAGGAGCACAGGTGAAGGCAATTCACCTGTGCTGCTGGAAGGGGTGGAGCTTGGCTCCACCTCTCCTAGACCCATTTAAGATCTAACTACGAATGAGGTAGGATCTCTTTCTGAAGATCCCTTCTTTGGAGTTTTCTAGTGAGGCTAGCCTTCTATCGTTTTTTGATGTAATAAGCTGTTTAGCCAAACTCTCTTGTGTAGTTCTTATTTATAACATCTGTACACTCATTGATTATGTCCATGAAGGGATTATCAAGCTGTTTACTAGACCTTTGCCTCCTCATTACTGTTAAAAGTATTACGAAAGGATAAAAAAAAAAAAAAGAACTTTAGCTCTCTCAAGCAAAGCTTACTTCAAAAATTGTTATTTAATCTGGTTATATTTAAAATCAGTTATCAGTCTCTTTCTGTACTTGGTATTATGCCTCCATATGGGTTTGAAAAAAAAAAAAATATGCAATGGAAAAACTAGTGGAGCATAAAGCATTCGAGAAATGGTGAATCTTATCAGGTTTTCTGTACTTTATTGTAATGAAGAACAGAACACTGAACTTCGTAGAGATACATAGGGTTGGAAGATAACTCTAAAAATTCATTCCACATTTACAGTGCAATAATACAGAATACTCTTTGCAGCAGTTAAATTATTTCTTGTCACATCATGGTATGCTACTCTTAACAAAGTCTTGTACTGACTCCCTGTCATACCGTGTGTTATTAAGCAAACTCCCTCCCAAATGACTGGCTCTCTGGGGGAAAAAAAAAAAAAAAAAAAAAAAGAAAACCTTGGAAATTTCTCTAAATACCCACAAATGTCCTAGAAACAAAGATGTGACTTACTATTTCTAAACATAGCTTATTAATCAGCAATCTGAGTCAGCAATCTGAGCAGCATCTAGTCTTTCCAACAGTAAATAACTCATGTACATGTTCACCAAAGCTTCCTATCCATGCTTCCCACCACTATCATACATCTTTTACACTGACCTTCCTTTCCTCACAGCTGTCAGTGCTTGCCCTTTTAACTTGCTCTCTAGCCTTCTTCTAACTGTCTGAATCTCCTTTAGATATTTTCTTTGAATACAACATTTACTGTTTATTTCATTGCATAGATCTAGCTGGCTAATTGCCTAATGAATACTTTAATCTATTGATTCTTCACCTAATTAATCAGCATGTGAGTAATTCATTACCTGATGTAGTCTGTGATTTATATACTGTGAATTTTCAGTTTCATTGTGTATCTTAGTCTTTGATTTCCTCATTTTTTTACTTCACCCATTGCTCTATTGATTCTTTCCTTAATCACTGTATTTACATCTAATTGCATTGATTTCTTGCATAAATGATTAGCTATTTTATGAGAAGATTCTATTGCTTCTCATTTCTCAACTATTATACTTAAACCATAGAACCACAGTTGCATTTTCTCTGAAATGTTGTCTGTATATGAAAGGACAGAAGAACTTTTCTCTCAGGTGAACTTTTCTCTCATACTTTTCTAACAGTGTACTCAAATATAGTCTGCCTGTATGCTTCAATTAGTTTCTAATAATCCTCCAGTAGCCCTCTAGTGAAAAGGAGACCGTAATACTAAAAAGTGATCATAATATCTCTCCAAAAATCTGAAGAAATGATAAGACTGAAAGCCACCCAGTTTTTCAATGTGTGTACACAAGATTGATGTACCTATGTATATCTTCATCTATATCCTTTTTTCTTCTACTTCTGTGTTCTTTAACTTCATATCTTCTTTTCAGTTGTGGTCCTTCCCACATCATTATCATGTAGTTTTCTGGAAT
The DNA here is from genome assembly GCA_035772895.1 of Perdix hodgsoniae. NCBI lineage: Eukaryota > Metazoa > Chordata > Aves > Galliformes > Phasianidae > Perdix > Perdix hodgsoniae. Next base: position 5,272,383 of record JAPSGF010000033.1, read on the forward strand.
TACAAACAAAACAGAATCTTAGGCAACTACATAGCCTTTTTGATAGTGTTCTCAAAAGAGCTAATGATATTATTAACATGGTGGTTTTTTTACTTCCTTTCTTCAAGCTCAGGAGTTACACTCTAGATGTTAGCAATCTATAGAGGCAGGAGGCTTTATCTTATGACCTGCTATCATCAATTTACTGGATGGAGTAACAAAACTGCAAGATTTTAGTTGGACTCCCAAATGTCTGTGTTTTCCTGAAAGCTGACAGATAAATGATTGCCAATTAGATAAATAAAAGTGAGACTTATGTTATTACATTAGTTCCTTTGAATGTAAATAATAAAAAGATACACCCAATACAGCAATGAAAAGTTTCAGTTTGTAAACAGCTATATTCCATACCTACCCTGTTCTAGAAACAAATAAATTACAGGTCTTTGAAAATTCACTACTGTTAATCCTTGATTTAGTGACTATCAGCTGCTTACTCCTGAATATCTTCAGGAAAACACTGAGTGGCTTAAAGAAAAATACTTCCTATAATCTTTGGCCTCTATGGATGTGCTCTTCTTAAAGTAATAGTTAAACATAATTTATTTCTCTCTCACACAGATACACAAAAGCATGTATATGCTTCATGCTGCCAATGTATCAGTCTTCTAGTGCCTTGGTCTTGGATTGCACATGAGCTGGCTTAAAATGCAGGTGCCTCATATTTCCATTTAGAGTGTAGATTTTAGTTCATGTTCATTCCCAATGGAGTTTTATGAGTTATAGGGGACAACAGGGAAGAATTTAATTATGCCAGCAGCTAGGGAAACCATTTATGCATTAACAAAGTGGTATTTAATGTGCCCAATGGGAAATGCTGAACCTGTGGGGTTCTGCTTTAATTGTCTTAGTCTTAATCTTTCAAAAACTGCACATTGAACTTTCTGTTTACTTCAAGCTACAAAGTAGGTTTAATATGATTGTTGTAAGATGGAACAACATGATCCAAGGCTCATTTAGTTTTGCACTCATTAGGTCTACAGCTTACAGAAGAAAATTAAGGGACAAAAAGAAAAAGCAGAAGCAAAGCAAAAAGAAGCAACCAGCAGGATTCTTAGCTAAAATGCTCCTATAAGAGTAATTTCCATGGTTTCCTAATAGACTCCTTTGAAAGCAAACAGTGAGATCTGGATCTTAGTCTTGAAAGGTATTCTAAGAGACGTTTTGAGAAGTAATGGATTATTTAGCAGTCAAGGGAACATTTCTGATACTATGCATTCAGATGCAGATCCACAGAACTATTAGTTCAGTTTAATCATATAGAAGAATCTAAATAATTCAGTGATTGTGACTCATCCCTTTTAACTCATGTTTCATGAGAAATGTTTTACAAGCATTTTAAATTTTGCAATTCTTTTATTATTAGCAAGCACTAAGATAGGCAGTCATTGGAAGAAAAAGATAGTTTAGATTTGTTTACTTTTTTACTCTAACAGTTTGGAGGAAGTTAAAATCAGACTTTTTTTTTCTATCAAGATAGCTGTACATTTGATTCAAATTGAATTGATGTTTATTAAATATACAGTTGAGGTTTCTGTTCCTGTACTTTAAATTGCTGTTTTATTACTTTAAGAGAAGATAAAGACAGCTGAATGTTTGTATGAAAAAAAAGCAACTGTAAAATAAACATGTCCAGTCTGCAGCCCATGGGCTGCATGCAGCCTTTTATAGCAAGTCCTGCAGCCACCCTCTGCACCACATTGTCATGGCAGTAGCTCTGCCTTGCCAAGAGGCTTGGCTCAGCCACAGGTGCTCACAACAACCAAACATGGGTGTGTGACTGGCACTGTTTGGGCTGAAGGTGTGGCACAGGCAGGGCACAGTGTGGTGCTGATTGAAGTGATGGCAAATTATTTTGCTGCCCAGAGCATCCTTCCCACCCCTCTCCTTTGAGGATCAGGGTAGAAGAGATTCCATCTTCTCTCACTGAAGTGTCAGGGGGTGAAAGATGGGAAAGGACAGCTGATGCAACCCTTAAAATTCAGCATTTTTTAATGATTGTGTTTCCTTTGGTTGCCTGTGGGATGTCAGTATGTTTTGCCCCTCTCTGCTACTGTCTGATACCAGAATGGCTCCACAGTAGTTGAGAACACCCCTTTCTCAGCCCTCTTGGTTCATACTCATAGAAACTCTTAGTTCATACTCAACCAGCTCATAGAAAAGACTATGGGTCCTGGGTCCTGACTACCATGTTTGTGTCACCGTGCTACACTAAGAATCCTATCTCCTTCCACTCCAAGCCATATATATATTCATATATATATATATAAGGACTCTGTCTAGAACCCATCACAGCCTAAGGAGAGAGTGATGATTGGTGTCCAAGAGAAACATACAAGTTTTTCCTTCCCCTACTGAGGATGAGTCCTCCACCCTTCAAGAAGAGGCAGCTGATGGAAAGGAATTATGACATCAAGCCAATGGCTATGAGCATGCCTGACAGGGATAGAGAGTCCATGGAGGTGGCTCTACCTTCAGAGCATAACCTGTTGGAGGTGGATCCATCTACATACACACCTACATAAGAGCAGACTGGTTGCCATGTCATCACTATCAGGCCAACCATGTAGAGTTTGCATCCCAGACATCATAGGATCCGTTCACCTCCCTCCAAATTGCTTCCTTGATTTCAGCACTGATTTTCTCATCCTGTAAATTTACCATTAACTGGGAGAGCCCTAAGTCAGGGCCACCCTTGGTCTCACATGGAGCCTCCATTTCTTGGTAATTCTTTTTACAGCCAAGGGTTATATGAGCCCATGCTTCTTGTCCCCCTCTCTTGTCCTTTCCCAAGACCTCTCATCTCTTCTTTATCAAGTCCTGTGGAAGAGGGGGGGCAGAGACTACTATCTGAGCAACTGCACCAAGTCAGCAAGAGTCCAGCAGAGGGACCTGAATGTCCCAAGGCCTTGAACATCACAGGAGTGTGAGGATCCCATAAGTTTACTATTGGCTATGAGAGCCCCAACTCAGGGCCATCGAGCAGGTTCACATGAAGCCTTCATTTTCTAGCAGTTCTTCTTTTAACATCCAAGGTTTATATGAGCCCATCTTTCCTGTCCCCCTTCCTCATCCCTCCCCAGGGGAGGAGGAGAAGTCAAAGAAGTGATAGGCAGCTGATCCTGTGAAGAAGCCGACATCAGTTCAGACTGGAAGAAGTGCTGAACTTCAGCAGGAAGATCCAGTCCAGATGTTTCATTTAGACCTTTTTTTTTTCAAGACAATCAACAATTTAAAATAACAGTGCAAAATACTTAAAAAGTAAAAACCACAGGACAAAATAATTTTTTATTTTATGAAAAGAAAAACAATAATTGTCTATCTCTTTTTGGAACTTTAGAGTTTGTGTGTAGATTCACATCTCCTTCTTATCTCAGCCATACAATAGTGCACTCCGGAGCAGGACACACTGCCTTCATTTCCAACCCAAGGGCCAACCACAAACCGCACAGATCACTTTTGTCTCCTTGCCCTGCCTCATCAACATCTAGTATGTGGGGGAGGTAATTTACATGCATGTAATCAAGACCGTAAATAGTAAAAAGCCAATTTTGACTGTAGGAAAGGCAGTTATACAGAATCATAAAATTCAGAATCATAAAACAATATTTTACTTCTCAGTAACTGGTTACAGAATCACAGAATGGCCTGGGTTGGAAGGGACCTCAAGGATGAATATCCAACCCCACTGCCACATGCAGGGCCACCAACTTCCCCATTTAATAATAGACAAGGTTGCCCAGCACCTTATCCAACCTGGCCTTGAGTTAATGAACAGAGATTTTTGAATGGGTGACAAAAATTAGTGTTTGTCAGGATAAACACATAAATAAAACAAAATGTTCCACTTTAGATAAATGACAGCATCTTCTGAGTGGTAGCCAGAAGCATTTAATCCAGACTTGTCCAACCCATGAACTGTGGGCCGCACACATCCTGGCTGAGCCCCTCCTGTGGCCACCCCCTGCCCCACACTACAAAAGCGGCAGCTATTCACAGCTGAGTTTCCTGGCCCAAATTTTCAAATGGAAGGTAAAGAGTTGCAATCAGATATTCAGCTGAAAAATCTGATCATGTCTCTTTACTAGACCTTTGTGAGACCCCTTTTACCAGAGAGAAATATCCCTTGCTTAACCATCATGCCTTATTCATGTAATTGTTATTGGTTTTTTTTTTTTTTTTTTTTTTTGGGGGGGGGGGGGGGGGGGAAGTATGTATATTTGTAAAGAATTTTTTCCAAGGATGAAGTACAGGAAGAGCAAATCTTCATTCGTAATCTCTTAATGAACACCTTAAAAAATCAGTAAGAATTGCAACTGCTTCCATTGAACAAGACTGGTGCATTAGTTTCACAATAGCAGGACCCGACTAGTTCTATGTTTTTGTTACTCTCTTTTTTAAATTTTTAATAAAGAAAAATAAGTTTTGTTACTTACATACATTAACTATACTGCATAGGAGGATTGCTTCAAAAGTAATGTCTCCTATTTTATGTTGGCCCACAACATCAGCGGCAGGTGGTGGTGATATGGCAGTAGAGGTTTAATCTTCCCATCAATACTCCATTATATTCTGTTGCCATGTGATGGCAGAAGAGTGACAGTCTGACAAAATTTTGTCTGAAGTGGAAGTGTCTATGGAGCAAAGGTGTGCCATTGAGTTACTCCATGCAGAAAAAATACACCCACTGGAATTCACTGATGCTTATTGAATATTTATGGAGACCAAACAGTGAGGTGATGGGTGGTGCATTTCAGCAGTGGCAACAGTAACAGTCGATTACTTCCACTGATGCAGATATTTATGAGCTCAGCATGCAGGCTCTCCTTTGCTGGAAAAGATGCATAGCTAGTAGTGGTGACAATGTTGAGAAATAGTGTTCTGTAGCTGAGAATTTGTTTTATCAAATAATGTTGTGCTCTTTGTATTTGCTGTATTTTCCATGGAAATAAATAGGAGGCACTACTTTTGGAAGAACCTATGTAGTCTACGTGTAGCCCAAGACAATTCCTCTTCACTCAAAGCAGCCCAGGCAAGACAAAAGTTTGGACACCCATGGTTTAATAGTTTTGCTTTATTAGATGAGCAAAAAGTGGGGATTTGTTCTAATGTAGTTTTAAATGGGACCATTAATTATTTTTTAGTTTTAAATCATTATGTTATATCATTGTTAGTAATTTCTATTTTAACTTATAGTAGGAAGAAGTGTCTATTTTTTACTTTATGTTTGTTCAATAAACTCTAGTTATTATATCTTCACTCTCTTCCCTCCTTTTCCATTTTTTTTTTAACAGGGTCGTGGTCAGCTGGTGTGCAAGAGATTTGCAAACTGAAGGAAACATGTAAAAGTAATAGAAGTTCATGAATATGAAACCTGACAAAAATAATTATTAATAATAATTTAATAACAATGATCAATGGTAATAAATAATGCCTTTCTTTTAGCATTGCAAGTATCTCTTTCAAAACTCTAATGTGATGTAGTAGTGGTAATCTAGTGCATGTTTTTCTTGGATTTCTCAAGATTTATTCAGGACTTTGTATTCTGATGAGTCACCCTAGAGGAAAGCAGCCTTAAAGTGATAAAACTGATAAAAGCAATAAAAGCGATAAAAATGATTAAGACTACTCCCATTTGTGCCCCCACTTACTACTCTGCCATTGTAAAGATTTATAAGCTGATGCCTCCAGGTAGATAATATAGTGTGTTAATATTAGCTTGGGCAGAGAATTGCTTCTCGGGACATCTTAGCTCTGTGCATAGTTGTGCTTTCAATTGCATATGTAATTTAGAGCAAATTTCTAACAATTATTCTCTGTTCTACTCTCTTGTAGAGCTAACAGTGAATTCTTTCTTCGTAAATCACTTTAAAGCTCTATGAACTACAAGTATTGTATGATTGATTATTACTACAAAGTTGAAATAAAATTAATATTTTGCATTTAAATTTATTTATTATTTTTCCTGTTAGTTTCATCTAGCTCTTTCAATTGGCATCGATAAATGTTTGCCTGTTATACTCTAGTGTTTGCTTCAGACTCTTGCAAATTTCTACAGTGTGTTTTTTAAGTATTTTAATACATTTTTTTGTGTGTGCCAAATTCTCTTTCAGCAAACCAACCACAATGCTTTCCACCCATTAAAAAAAAAAAAAAAGGTCCAAAATAACTGGCTAGTATCCATAGAGGGCATGGAATACTCAGTGATTCATAAAGAGTAACACTGGCACAACTGGCGCATACTAGTGTCTCTGAAACTTTGTAATGGAAGTGAGGTTCTGTTAGACATGAAATTGCTGCAGTTGAACATGGAGCATATTTGGAGAATTGTCCAGGTCCTTCTGAGACGAGTTGGCTAGACTTTGAATTGGTGTTATCTCCACATATATATAATTTTTTAACAGATGATGGTATATTCTTTTAACAATGTGCACCAACCAGATGTTTTAAAAGGCTCTAAATAATGTCACAATTACTGATTTATAAGCTTGTTTGACGAGGTGGAAAATGCTTAGCCCACAACTGTACTGTGTGTTTTTCCTTTAATTTCACTCCAACTAAAAACAAAGAACTATCCAGCAGTTCTTTTCCTTTTTACACTACTCAAGTACAATAAGTAATTTGTAATGGGAGTATTTGGGAAGCCTTTAAATGCAGCTCTTCCTGTTTGAATTCACATTCTTTCTTATGAATAGGAGAAATGCTTTTAGTAACTTTGTATTTTTTTCTCCAAAATTGAAAAAAATCTCCAACCTCCACAGCAGATGAATTTTCTTAACATTCACTATGAACCTACAAATTTTATGATTAAAATTGCATTGTTACATAGATAATTTACTAAGACACTCTAAACTTTAAGACATTGCATATTTTCAGTCTGCTATTTTCCCTGAAGCATTAAATTGAAACAAATTTTACATTGAAATAAACTTAATCGCATTTTCAACATTAAAAATTGTTAAAAGCTCTGAGAAATTCCCTTCTGAATGAAACCAAAGGCTGGATGTTAAAATTCCCCAAAAGACCTGTACCAATATAAGCTCACTAGACATAATATTTATTTGTATTTCAGTAATATAAAGCAGATTTTAAGAGGAAATCTTGTTTGGTTTTTTTTATACGTAGAAATACCATTTTGCTTTTTTTCTAATTCTTCTCACATATGGCAGTCATTAGGATGGGAGTGTCTCTACATTTTAACATCCAAAATGTTGCTGAAGTCAGATGTAACAATTCCATAGGCTTCAGCACTGGTTAGCTCAGCTCTGGAATCCAGTGAGAACAGAATTTCCTACCAGCTGATAACATGATTTTAATGCCAGAATTTTAATCTTAAACCTCTTTGTTCTTTATGAATTACATTGAAAATTACAATGAATAACAAAATCTGCAAAGTAACTGGGTAAATGGGAAACAGAACATACAATTTTAGGAAGCTTAATCATCAGAGCATGACAGAGCAGCAGAGCAAGACAGTCCCCTTCCACCAAAAAATTTCAATTCAATTTCTATTTTAAAAGAAGTAGCAATTTTATCTTTCCCTTACAGAAGAGCTAATGTACCTTTTACAAAAAGTTCATCAGCTCTCTTTTCACAACATTTTAACTTGAATAGTTGCTGTGTTAGTAAAGCAGCTAGGAACATATTTCTTTTTTTCCAGTTTGTTATTATCAAGCCTTTTCATGAAACTGTGTCATCTATTCCAGACGTTATAAAAAATAACAGTGTATATACCTTTAGATAATTACTCTGTATTATTCTGAAAGGGACTAATATCTCATCTCACTTATTCTAGGGGAAAAAATATCAAATAGTCATACATTATTATGGTCACCGTTCTGAGCAAAAAGTCTGAATTATTTTCCTTTTATGTTAAGAACTCTATAAAGCATATAAATATGATTATCTTAGTGTTGGCTAAATTGTACAGATGCAAAGATGTGTGTGTTTACATTTTGTTATGAAAACAGTATGACATCCGAGTTTTGAATTCTAGGAATAACAAATAAAAGACAAAGTTACGATGAAGCTGTTAATCAACATTAATATCTGCTGGAGACTGAGTCAATTTAGAGCCCTTTTCCAAAGCTTTCAAGATTTTGTTCTTTCTTCTTTCCTTGACTTTCTTTACATTCTAGTGATCAATGGAATACTAGTTGTTGAAAGTTGACATGGGTTTTTAACCTACTTTAGAAACATTGTCGCTGGAAAAGACTGTCCTTAGATATACTCTCTTTTGATGCTCAATGAAGAAATAATTTAAAAGTTACAAAAGAAGGACTGCCAGTGAATAGTCCTCTCCATTAAACAGATAGAGACTCTTTAATCATTTAAACAAAGTTGAGCTTTGTTTCATGTAAAACACTAGTAGCAAAGATTGACATGTATAGCTTATAACTTGAGCTTCCAATAACAGATATACTGTGTTGTAAATACCTCAGTATGGCTCTTGTTATCCTCATTTCAGGTGAAAATGACCATCAGGATTTTTTGTCATCTGCATTTTCAGTGGGGGAAGCAAGACACCGTCTCTCTTAGATACATACTTTCTGCTGAATTGCTTTCTACTTCTGAAACTTTTTTCTAGCACAACTGATCTAACTTACATTTGAGCTTTCTGGCTATTTTCCCAACAATACTTTCCTTCAAAAACAAAACTTTCCTTCAGAATCTGTAACAAATCACAGAATCACAGAAAGGCTTGGATTGGAAGAGACCACAAGTTCCAAAGCCCCTACCATAGGCAGGGCCACCAACCTTCAGACCTGGTACTAGATCAGGTTGCTCAGGATCCCACCCAACCTGGTCTTGAACACCTCCAGAGACAGCAGCCACAGCCCCTCTGAGCTGCCTGTTCCAGCACCTCATCACTCTTTTTCTAAAGAACTTCTGCCTGATATATATAAGCAAACTCCAATGACAGTGTCTAATAAAAGTGTTTGATCTTTTCATAAATTTCAGTCTGCATAAGCAATGACCAGATGATAGTCATGGATAAACAAGTGAAGGTCCTGGGTATAATGTCACTTGTTTCTTTAGAAGTGCTGAGGAGCCTATTCTGTTAAGGATGGTGCGCGACCCACTAATCTTCCTTCGATTTTGGCTAATGATTGTCATTGAACCTATTTCAGAGAATTAGCTGGGATTCACTACCAAGTCTCTCCCCAGTTGGTCTCAGCAGGGTACAGGCTGCAGGTAATTCAGAGGAAACAATGTCAGAGAGACATTCAGTTGTGCTAGTTCAACTGCTTACTGGAACGTGACAGACTTGCTTGGGAAACAGGCCCAGATTAAACAAAAAAGCTAAAACATAAATTGCAAAGGACACAGTTATTTTAACTTGCAGTATTTCTCTAGCTTCCTTCCCTGCTCAATTCTTAGAAGGGAAGCCAGAAAGAGCCTGCTTTTGTATCACAGATCCATACACTCACAACCACTTGCTACTATCTCCTCAGGTGAAACTGTCAGCCTGGGATCCAGGAAACTATTGCTGGGCATGAGAGTGGGGAATCCTATTTCAATGCAGAATATTTAACTAACTGCTTATTTTCTTGTTTTCGTAATACAGTGTCATACAATATAATACATACAATACAATACAAGGTAAAATTACAGTAGATACTAAAGTTTTCATTCAGATAGGAATTGCTAGGCTTCTGGAAGCACACAAAGAAATCTCCTAAAAACAGCAGGATGCAAAAAGATTTTTTGAGTTGTCATACAATTGATAAGATATATGCGATGGTTCATTATAGAGTTTGCGTGTAAAAGAAAGGATATTTCATGCAGAGAATGATTCACATTTCATTATAATTTCCTTTGTAAGTGAATAAGGATCTCTTGCATTCATGATATACGTAGTCCTTCTTATTATCTGTCACAATGGCATTAAACTAATTTAATGACAATTTGGGAAAGTGAAATGAAACCAGTTAACTAGTGCCTTATGTGTCATGTTAGACAGAGCTGAACCAACATATGCACAAAATAACAGCAGGGTTTTTTTTAAAGATCTTTGGTGACCCACTGGACTAGATGGTGCTATATTAGTCAATTCCCTTTCTCACTTCTACTACAGATGACAGTGGTATTACCCTAAAAGATAAAAAAAAACAGGAGGAGATTTCAGGCAGAGTAAATGTGGGTCAGGAAGCTCTCTTTCTCCAACTCTTTGCTCTTTCTAAATGAGATTTCAAAAGTGTACCAAAAGAAAGAGAGTGATCAGAGATAAAATACTGTTAGGATACACTTCTACATGACTGGAATTATACCTCCACTAGCAGGAGGTGTAAAAGTGGGGTTGGCATAGAATGTAACCCTAGGTATCTATTGCAAAGAGTCCCCGGTGAGTTCCCTCACACTGCCTTAAAGAAAGGTGATCATCTGTGTTAGAAAACATAGGACTTGATATCTGTGTGAAAAGGGATTCTATAATTTATATAGCAAATTCCTTTTTAATGCTGAAATAATCAGGTCTCACAACAATTTTCGCACAGAGCCAGCTCCTAGATGATCCAAAGCAGCAGAAGAAGAGATTTGCAGGGGAGTGAAAAAGACTGCATTCAGAGAAGGGCAACAAAGTTGGTGAGGGATCTGGAGAAGAAGCCTTATGAAGAGCAGCTGAGGGAGCTGGCATTGTTCAATCTGGAGAACAGAAGGCTCATGGGAGACTTTATTGTTCTCTACAACTACCTCAAAGGAGGTTGTGACGAGCTGGGGATCAGCCTCTTCTCTCACATAGCTAGTGATAGAACTAGAGGGAATGGCCTCAAGTTGCACCAGGGGAGATTCAGGTTGGGTATTAGGAAATACTTACTCTGAGAGAGTGGTCAGGCACTGGAACGGGCTCCCCAGGAAGGTGGTGGAGTCTACATCACTGAAGGTGTTCAGGAAACGTGATGCTATACTGAGGGATGTGGTTCAATGAGAACTATTGGTGATAGGTGGATGATAGGACTAGATGGTCTTGGAGGTCTTTTCCATCCTTAATAATTCTGTGGTCCTATAACTAGAGCTAAGTGGCTGCTTTGTTCCCAGTCTTGTGCATAAACAGCTGCCTACAATGAAAAAGTATGGTTGGCATGTATTAAAGTGATTAGGTCAGATCTATTACATTCCAAATTTAAAAAACAACAACAATTAAAACAAAACTGAAAAAAATGAGTTATCTATTTGCTTCTCACTTATTTACCTGCAGCATCTGCACAGTCATTTCTAAGCACAGTAGTAGCACATAGGAAGCTATGTTTTTCCTTTGTTCTATTTCATTTCTTGAAAAAATAATATATGAATGTGCTGGAACAGGTTGCCCAGAAAGGCTGTGGATGCCCTGTCTTTGGCCATGTTTAATCCAGGTTGGATGGGGCCTGGGTAATCTGATCTAATGCTTTCTAATAAGATCTTTCTATCACAAAGTCGTAATGCATGTTGGTTAGACATTAAGCTCATGAGCAATGCTCAGGTACACAGAATTAATTGTTCTAGATGGTGGGAAATGGTTACATTTGTTCATAGAATTTCTAGTCTGGGCCCACTAACAACCTCCTCTTCACTGGATTTACAGTTTTCACACAAGACAAATTATGGGGTAATTCAGAATATTTAAAGTGGTATTATTAGCTAAAATACAATACAGCTGTTAGCATGGTTATCAGATTTTAAATCCCCGTGTACTTATGATCCACCTCATCCATAGCAACATGTTTGAACAAAATTGTGTAACTCTCACAGGTGCCTGTGATCTGATACCTACTGCTGAAGAAAAAAACAAACACACAAAAAATAACCCTCACTAATAGATAGAAGCCCTAAAATAACAGGAATTGAAAGATAACTCAGCAGTACAGAGGGTCTGCCTGTGGTCAGGGGCACTGGATGCTGTCAGTTTCTCCAAACCAATGCATGCCAGGCCAGCAGATATTCAGTAAATTTCTTACTGAGAATTAGCATATCAATCCTTAGCATAGTAGCTTATTAGTCCCAGGTTTTTGGTGTCCAGTACCAAAATATAGTTGCTTTGTATTCTTAAACTGTGTGTGTCTAGCTTGCAGATTCTCTCTTTAAAAGGATTTTTCTTACTTCCAGAAGGTCTCAATACAATTTCCTTAATTGACTGAAAGTATGAAATACTTATCATCTAACAATATCTTTGGAAAAATTCAGAGATTACATGGCACCATTGAAGAAGGACTTAAAGAAATTTGATTATTTAGATTCTGTTCTTAGGCTTAAAGGCAAGTTATTGGGAATGCATTAAAATTGAATAACTTTGAGTTATATTTTAGAGTTCAAATTTTTGATCTTCATGTCAAATTTATTTACTTTTATCCCCATGGAATTCCTTCTAGTCAAATAAATAGGCATCTTTTCAGAATTTAATGCACATAAAAGCACTGCTTACATTTGTCTTTGAGCACAATAGGAAATTGATTATTTTTATTGAATTGTGTAACACTGGGAAAATAGGTAAATGTAAGTTATTAATTAAAAACATTTCTTAGAATCAGGTTTTGGGAAGAGAGAGCTAGGAGAGGACTTTTTAAACTGATGGATATTTTTCATACTTCCACACAGACAGAAGCAATGGATTATTCCAATGTGTCTGGTAAAATAAATAAAAGAGGAAATTAGAATACACAAATGCACTAAATAAAGCAACTGCAGAAGCAGATAGAAGAGTAAAATGCTTATGACGTACATCAAAGGGTGAAGTGAGGCCAATTACAACATATGAAAGGAAATTGAACTGTGTTTTAATGAGAACTCTAATGTGTTTAATAATCTTACTCTGTTCTTATTAAATAAGAAAAAAATATCCACCATTTAGACAAAGAATCTTGAAAGGAAATTATGAGAATTTGTCCTGTGATTTCAGATTTTTCATGAATCTTCACAATATCTAGGAAACTGAAAGATGCAAAATTAAAGCAAAAACAGTAGAAATATTGAAAAGGCAACAGGAAAACTTTCAAAAAAACACTTTTCAAAAATTCATAAAAGTAATCTCACTATATGTTTTGAACATTTGAAGAAGAGAACAAATATCTGAGAAAAAGTAAAGCAGATACAACAAATTAAAGAACTGAGCAATAATACATAATTCCCTCCAAATAAGATAATGTTCACAGGAACTGAAATTATTTAATTACTAATATAATGATCATAATTATTTTCTCACTATTAGAGACAGTTCTTGTCTGATAGTCTTATAACCTGAATTGGCATTAGTTGCCATTTTCTTCTGGAGGGCTGTTGATTCAGTCTGGTTTTTTTTGTTTGTTTGTTTGTTTTCCATTTTTATGCACTTTTCAGAAACACTCTCAGCTCCTCTTTATGGATTTGACCCACTGGAGAACTTAAATGCTCCTAATATTCACATTCTGAATAGTACTCGGGGAGTAGGGAAAAGAGCAGCCTTTAATTTCTCTAAGTGAACACAACAAGCACTCCAGAATATTATTTGTGTGATGGGATTATTATTATTTATTTATTTTTTTAATGTATGTTGTTAATAATGGTACTGGACAATTGATATTTACATAATAATAGGTAAAACTGATGAGACTGTATATATGTGTGTGTCTGAGTGGAATATGGCCAGTGGAGCAGGTCACAGAACAAGGTGATCATTCTACCGAATTTAGTGAGGGAGATTTAACTGAATGTTATATGGGAAAGAATTACAGAACAGTTGAAAGGGACTTGCAAAAATCACCTAATCCAGCTGTAACTTTACCAAGAGTACCTTTGCAGAAGACTGCCCATCTGTGAATGTATATCGTACTGAGAAAGAATTTTGTATGAAATTTGTTTTGTTGTTATACATCGATTAAAGTGTAAATGAACATGATCTTCTAAGAAAGTAGATAAAAGTAACTTAAAAGGTCACGGATTGGCCAGTTGGTTTTGTTACCATAGGTGAATAATGATAACCAGAAGTCCTTTGGTAAATGAAAAATTAATACACCACTGTTGACAAAATACCTGAGGCTTCAAATGTGAAAAAAACTTATAAATACGATATAAAACAAACAACTAACAACAGAAACAAACAAACAAAAGAATAACATTCATCAAATGAAATAAGTATCAGTAAATCAGTATTGTCCCTCAATTACAATGTTTCATGAGATTATGGGCTGAATTTCCTTTTACGATTTGGGGTTGCATTTAAAATTGTTCAGAATAGAAAATTTATAGAAATTTTCTACAAATAGAATTCAAAATAGAATTTTGATAAAATTCTATTGAATTTGAATATGCTCATATTTCAATATGAATATGAATTTGAATTTGAATTTGAATAAAATTCAAAATAGAAAATTATTCTCTGGATCAGCAGCAACATTCTGGGAAAAAAGAACCATCCAAACAGAGCTAAATTCATCAGCTGCCAAGGTATATGAGCAAAAAGGTACTTTAATGCCTCTCTGAAGTCTGATGTCTATCACTGAGGCTTGAGCAGTGCATTCACTTAGGATTTTTGGAAAATCTCCTTAATCTTGGGAGATACTACACTAGGTATAACAGTACTGTAGTCCTCTGCTACAGCAAAAGTATCATTTTTTTTCAGAAGCGTTAAGTATTAAACTGTAGTAATGTGTTATGATTTCCCCTTTCTCTTTAGATGCCCTCAAACTACTTTTAAAGTTTAAGCACAGAAGAGAACTTCAATATAATGATCCTGGGGCAGTAACAACTCAGATGTTGCCAAATGTTCAACAGCTAATTCCAGTGATAAATAGAACAGATTCTCCAAACTACCTCACACATATAATGCTTTTGAATTGCTTGTTGTGCTCACCCACAGAGGTGAAAGATTCATTTTTCATCTAACCCTTAAGGACATAACTGCATTAGTCTCTTTTGCTCTAATCCAATCAGCAACACTTTTCCTCTCATGGGCAAATACTCGTGTAGTGCCACTTTCTATCATTATAAACAGGACTTACAAAAAATCCTGTTTACTTCAGTAACCTGCTTCACTAAGCTCTAGGAAACCTGGGAGACAAGTGCCTGTTAAAAAAATCAAATTATTTGGAATGGATATATTTTACCTTAATTTCAATTTCTAAGTATTTGTCTTTAAGCTTCATAAAATAGCAATAGTCATGAGGTTAAAACACCAAAAACACATTTACAAATATCTTTACAGCTAGAAGTGGGAGATAAGTATTTGGAGTTGATTTCTCAAGGGTCATGCTCACTTCACATCTCAATTTCACACAGGAGTGTCCGTCTGCATTTACTTTCTTCTCACTGTACAAGGTCAAAAGCCATCCAGATCTCATATCTGATGCATCAAAGACTACATGTATATATATATATATATATAGGCATGTGCATATTTATATGACATTTACAAACAAATAAATGCATGTGTTTTACATACTTGCTAGCTAGCTTTATGGAAAATGGGTTTTTATTGCCTACAGTAAGTTGCATAGCTTGAAATATTCCAAGCCATTTTACCTGCCTGATGTAGATCACTGGTACACATTATTGTCAAAATGACAACTGAAAATATTACAGAAATGCAATTGACATCAGGGAGTACTGAGGTGTGAATCTTACATGACGACTGAAAAGCTAATTATGTGGTTTGAAAATAGATAATTTTTTGATCTTTCATAATGGCTACTTAGTAAAATACAATCATCAAAGTTTTGAACCACAGAAACCACATCAACTTCTGCAAAAAAAAAAAAAAAAAAAAATGTTTTATGTAATTATACGAACACATTACTTTATTAAATTGCTGAACATCTTGTAGAACACATTATAGAATGTAAAAAACTATATTAAACTTATCGATTAACTATTTAACTATATTAAATTTATCTACTTTGCTGTTTTTGTTTGTTTGTTTTGTTTTGTTTTGTTTTCACGTGACAATATTATTACAATAGTTGCACATTTCATAAGAATGAGCATCAAGTCTGACTCTAATTTTTGTTTTCTTTTTGGCTTGTTTTATATTCCTAAGGTCATCGTTAAAATAAAATGATATATTTAGAACATTTGGATCTGTAGCTTGTTTATATGTATATCAGTGTAGGGAAAATATACATATACTTCAGTGATCTTTATCACAACACTCACAGCATTTAACTACTTTCCTTATGATTCCACTCTTCATAAACAATTGTTTATTCTTTGCTGACAATAATGTATAAAGAATATAAAATTTGAAAAAATGTTAGAAAGTAACTATGGAAACAAAACTTGCCTTTGTATTTTAGTGTCTTCAGTAGAATATGCAGACTCCTCCAGAGAATAGGAGAAACAATAGAAGATGAAATCTACAGTTTCCAGCATTTACAGAAATAAGCTTATTAATAGCTGGAGAAGATTATTTCCCTTCTCTGGGGGAAAAAAAAAAAGTACACATTATATAAAATCATATACCTGTCTTTTTGCTACTGTTCTAGATCAAATGTGATCCAGAACATGGGGAAAATGCAATTTTCATGTGAAATGAAAATTTGTTTACAATACTTCTGATTCCTAACTTCAGTGGAAATAAACTTTCCTATAATTTTTTCCTATAAATATTTTTTCCTATAATTATTTTCAACCTGAATATAATATGCCACATATCAATAGAGAGACCATTGACAGGGAAATATAGCATAGTCACATGATTAAATACAGGATATGCATTTCATCAGAATAATTGTTAAATTTCTTACAAATACTCAAGATTGTGCAATTTGCTAATATGCCTAGCTTTAGGATGTCATCCTCATTTTCAAACTATTTGATTATTCAAGCAACTGCTATCTTGAGAAGAATATGCTTTTTGGATTTATGTCAGACTAAATGACAGTAGTATTTTTCATCAGTTTTTAGACAAAAATACAGCACTCTAAAGGAAAAAGATTTATGGCTTACTCTCTCTGGAACACTCAAGACTTAAGGGCTTAAGCAAGGTCTTAGTCATCCTGTTAAATTTGAAATCATTATAAATAGAAACACAAGGTCCTTAATAACCCTCATGCTGCTGCAATATTCTGTATCTGACTATAGGCTTTCTTTAGAATTCTTACCTACACTGGGCACTGAATATGAAAAAAATAAAAATTAAAATAAAAATTAAAAAATTATTTCAGAGTTTTAAACATGAGCTAAAGAGAGCTAAAGACTTGTGTTATAATTTGTAAAACAAGGCTTACAGAATACAGAGACATTAAAGTATACAAAAAATTAGG
>JAPSGF010000033.1:5289641-5305560 GCA_035772895.1 Perdix hodgsoniae
TGCATTTATAAGGTAATTTATGTTATATGAGATGATGTTTCAATTAAATTCAGTAGAGCCATTTCAATGGATGAATTGGAGTGTCTTTCAAGGAAGCTGTACTTGCTAATCTAGACAAACTCAAAGAGAACAGAAGCACAATCAGTTGCCCCTGGATGAGATATGTAAATCCCAGGACACTCACTGCTCTCCCCAAATGCAATATTAATTATGCTCCACCATAAAGACTTAATTTGAAAGAAATGCTGAGCCCAAATGATTCCATGAGATGAGCCTAGCTGCAAAGAAGTGCAAAGAAATTTTACAGATGAAGCAGAACTGAAAGCAGACAGAAGGACTTCACACCCTCTTAAGAATGACCCAAAGCAAAATGCATAACTGTAAAGAT
The DNA here is from genome assembly GCA_035772895.1 of Perdix hodgsoniae. Taxonomy (NCBI): domain Eukaryota; kingdom Metazoa; phylum Chordata; class Aves; order Galliformes; family Phasianidae; genus Perdix; species Perdix hodgsoniae. The sequence continues at coordinate 5,290,030 of JAPSGF010000033.1, forward strand.
ATCCAGCACTGAACTGACAGCCTGCACAATTCTGGTATCAGTACTGAACTTGTAGTATAAGCAAGGTGTTTTAATATGGATTGTGGCCTATTAGAATTAAAGTCAGATCAGCAGGCTTTGCAGAATAACCCTGTAGGCAACAGATTCAGAGAAAAATAAAGAGCAAATACAAATGGCAAATCTGCTGAATTTCTCTTTAATCAGACATTAGAATACAGGCAATCACAGCAAAGCTACTGAGAAACACTAACTTCTCGTGTTTTACCCTATTTAGATATCAAGGGACTAGTCTTACACAGCTTCCAGGCAACTGTTTTATTGCTTTTCTGTGTCTCACTTTGAGAGTACTGAAATTTTTCCTTCTCCTTCTGAGCATTGGCAAAGCCCACAAGCACCAAAAAATCTGTCATTTTGAACTCCAGCTTCTGTTTGTTTTCACTAATGAAAACCACACTGAATTAATGCATGCACTCTGAGGAAAGCTGCTTGTTTTGTCTGCTACAATCAACCACATCTATGAACCTTTTTCATCCTGTTGAAAAGCACTGAAGCTGTAAGACTCTCAAGTATTAGTACAGTGGATGGATTCTTTTAAAAGCTTGTATCTGAATAATTGAATAACTGAATAATTGAAACTGTCATTAGCAGTCAGATGTAATGAACTAAATCAAAGAATTTCCTTCATTCAGTTTCATCTTTAGATTTTAACATGGCTATTCCTAGTCTTAAAAATCAGCCTTAATCTCCAAATGGTTTTCAAAATGCAGCAATGGACATCTGATGTTATCCAGTCTTAATTGTTTGTGCTTAAAAGTGTACATGTATGAAGAAAATAAGATACAGTTTGTTGATGACAGAGGTATGAATCAAGCAAAAGAATTTCAAAGCATTTTATGATTCTCATAAACAAAATATCAGAGGCAAAGGGAAATCATGCACGAAAAGTCAGCTATGTAATAGGAACAGAAGTTGATTCCAAATCCTGTGTTTAACAACTGTGCTGTCCCTCTCCCTGTCCCTTGAGCTTATTTATATTTTATGCACCAGATAATGTGAAAGAAGTCCTATTTGCATCAAAACATTTCTCATCTCAGGCAGAACAGGAAAAAAAACAGGTTTCAGAGATTCAGCCTTATTTCATGTGACTTAAAAATAATGCCATTACTGCTTTAATTCCTTCTACAGGTATTATAAGGGGATACAAACTAACCAATGCAACTTGACTTAAAGGTACAAAAATAGGGAACTGAATTTTACAGAGTAGGCTAATCTTTGTGTTTATTAGTTTTGGTAGGAATTGTTATGGCGTGGGTTGGATTCCCTTGCACTTAAAGAATGACAAATCACATTTGGAACTAAATTTCTGAAAACATAGAGAAAACTGAGACTGAGTCATTCAGGACCATCCAGATATACATGTAGCTGTTAGAAAACCTAAAAACAGCTCCAGATCCATTATCCGTATATCGTAGGGCTGTTAATAATGTCCACAGTGTGAAGCAGTGGGGACTGCAACAGTCTGCTTTAGTACACTGCTATTAAAGATGGGAAAAAAAAAAAGCTTAAAAAAAAAAGCTTAAAAAAAAAAAAAGCTTAAAAAAAATCACGTCTTCCATGTCATGAGAGAATATAGCTCTCTTTTTGTTGTTGTGCTTTTGTTTGTGTTTTTTTTTAGTTTTTTTTCAGCAGTACTCACATCTTTTATTTTACTATAAATAAGAGCACTGAAGCTTCTAAGGTATCCTTGATTTTCTAATATATATTTCTTCCAGACCTTTGCACTTTTTAGTCTTCGTTTACCACTTGCTTCATATCTGTTGTAGATTTATCTACAAAAGCAATAATATTATATATAATAAATATATACCAATAAGTATAGAAGATTAAAATATTTGCATTTTAAAAACTCTAATCCTGAACCCCTCTACTTCATTTTTATCACAACCAGTATAGTATGTTGTTCTTTTACCAGTTATCTCTCACTCCGTGTAATTTTTTTGTCAGCTGCAAAACTCAAAAGAGTTAATTCTTATCTCTCTTAGAAGATCATTTTAACAACCAACCATTTCTTCTTCCACCTTTTTTTTTTTCTTTTTTTTTATTATTATTTATTTATTCATTTATTTTTACACAGGGAAAATCCCAGGAACATTAAATCAAAAGCATCTCCCCATTTGTGTCTCATGAGCTGTGAAATATGGCTTAGATACAAGAGAGAAGATAAATAGTTTTCATTTGTAACCCACAGAAAATGGTTTGTTCTGCTCTGGTAACTGGTAAATCTAAAAAAACACTCTAACGTAAATTCACTTTTCTTTTTAATAACTGTAGCCATTTAAGAGGATGAGTGAGCTCGTACAACCTTCTTGTGATACATCAGGTCAAACTCTATTTAAGATTTAATGCTACAGGCACTTAACATTTAAAAGCTGTCTTGTCTGTAGGATAAAAATGAGTTATATGCCCTCAACTTAAAATATAATATTAAAATTATCAGAACTGTACTTAAACAGTTATCTGCTATGCTTATCTTTTAGACTTGAAAGTATGTTCTGGTCATTCTGTATAAAATTTCTGTTATATATTAGGTATTAATTTCATCACTTCTGCAGCTTTTCCTATGACCCACATCCTCACCACTATCCAGTTGTACATTCTTCATCTCCTTGTTTATCTACACTTCTCAGAATTTATGAATTTATCCTCACAGTATACTTCTAAGCATGGAAGCAGTATGAGGGGCTAATAATTTTCAGATTGGGAACAGAATAATGGAAGTATTAAGAGGTATGTTAAGAATCAGGTCAGATGTTAAAAACACCAATCATGTTTAAATTCAGTGCCCAAATTTTGTTTGAAGGTATATTCATAATATACTGACAAGGAGATAAAGATGAGAAGTGATTCTTCATAGTGGTTTACAAAAAAAAAAAAAAAAAAAAAAAAGTGCAAATTAAATTTTTCTAATTGGGCAATGCATATTTTCTGAGTAGTGAAGATTGAGATTGATACTGGAGAACACTGTGGAGCCAAAGTTTCTTCTCTAATAGGGAAGTAAAGTTGAAAAGTTCTCAAAGAAATTATGAAAATCTGCAGCAGATTAAAAAAAAACCAAAAACCACCAGGAATGCGGTAGAGTCACTATCCCTGGAAGTGTTCAAGAAACATTTAGATATTGGACTGAGGGACATGGTTTAGTGGGGAAATATTGGTGGTAGGTGAATGTTTGGACTGGATGATATTGGGCATCTCTTCCAACACTGGTGATTCCATGATTCTACAAAAAATAAAAGGGAAAACATGGATGTTGGTAAGGAAAAGAGTCAGAAATATACAAATTAGAAAACTCATTTACCTGGCTTTTCCAATATAAGACAAGACATCCTGTTTTTAAAAGATAAACACAATCATCAATCTTGATTCTTCTTTGAAAAACAACAACAAATGTTGCATGAGGAAAACATCTCTTTCTGTAGATGCAGGAGATACGTGCTGAATCTTTATTTCTCAGCTTCCTCAAGAGTTTCTTCATAGTCAAAGAAAGCACATCAAAGAAGACAAGACAAAGATCATGGTTGTTTTTTTCTTTTTAAAGAAGAAAAAAGAAGTACATACCTGCAATCAGGACATAAGGGAGACAATTAAATAAGAGTTTTATAATTATTTATAATACTTATATACTTAAAAGTATTCTAAAATAAAATTTTGGTGTGCTGTTTTGGGAAAAAAAAAAATCATTTTCCATGTAAAACAACCAGCAGAAAGTATCTGAAATTAAAATAGGATTTTTTGAGGGAGGACAAAGTAGTCATTCCAAAATTTCATACATGAAGTGAGCAACTGAAGAGACTTGAATACCTGCAGAGATAAGCCAGATATATATTTTTTAAAAAGCACATTTTCAATGCATAGGAATTAATCGTCAAGTAGTATATATATGTGTTCTCCAGTCTCAGTAACATTTTTGTGACAGCCTGAAGCCATAGCTGTAATAAAAAGAGAACTGACTAACGGAGCCTGTCAAAAGAACATCATCAACACCTAATTTCCTACAGCCTTCTACAAAGTAAAGCACAGCATAAAATATTAGTTTTTTCACTTATTTTGAGAAAAACAAAAGGTATTTTGATGTTGAAACCTCAAACTATACAGGTAAGTATATTGCTTTATATTTAACAAACAAGCATGTTCCAGGATCCTTGAAAATGGGTGACTGAAAAGCCTCAAGATTCAAATACAGAAAGAAATAATGTCGTAAATATCACAATTAAAAGAATATTAAATTGCTATGACAGCAATAATGGCTGAACCTCTCTCAGTAACTGATATTTCTGTGTTCTCGTCACTGCAGAAGCATGTAGGAATTAATTACAGTAAAAGGTCCTTCCTCCAAGTGGCTGATTAAACAATCATTCCAAAAGCATATTATTAAGACATAAATGCTGCAAAACTTTCTTCACAATGAGAGAAAACACATAGTTGATCAAAAGCTGCACTTGTTGATGCTTCCTCCTGCATTTCAAGGTCTCAGAAATGATAAATCTAATGGTACTGACACATATGCAATCCCAGCTTAACAAGTAAGTAATAAATACTATCAACATATTATGGCAGATAATACAATAAAAATTGTATTATGTGACTGTAAAGAACAGTGAAGAAAAGAGTGGATGGTGCAAAACAGCTAAATACAAAACTGATCATGTTATTTCACATGCCAAACGTATACTCAGAAAGGATAAAGACGTTCAACTCTCTCCATGCAAATTGTAAATACTGATGGAGAAGGTATGACATATTTTCCAGTTTCAGATTATTCCAAAGTATTATCCCACTATTACATATCAAATTAGAACTTCCCTCATGCTGAGAGAACCATCTTGTTCAAAGAGTTTTTATGGTATGAAAAATGTTACAAGATAATTATTTTTGCTACTATCAATTTCAAATAATAATTTTCATATTAAAACTTGAATCAGCAAATAATGGGTGCCTGGATTGTAGTTGAAAACAATTCTGCCAGGAGAATATTAATAGAGTGAGGATGACCTGTGTCTAAATCCAACTTGAACTGAAAGACTAACAGATCACCTTCTGCAGATAAAATTATTTCCAAAGACAGACTTATTAATTCTTTCCACCTTTCATCAGATAGAGAAACCAGTAGTTTACGTATCATTTTGTTACTTCATATAAAATGCCAGAGATACCAACCATTTCTGTAGAAACTCTGTATGAAGAGTTCAAATGACTTACAGAATTTTACAACAGGGACAGTGTGCATCCCTGCTTCAAGATAAAGCTCTCTGTTTGTACAAATATAAGCATGCACAAACACAGATACCACAACTTCAGTAACAGTCTAAACAATCAGAAAATCTAACTTAAATATTACTTTAAGAGATTAATTTCAAACAAATTGAATACATTGATAGCAATATCAAAAGTGAAGCAAGTTTGCTAATGCAACAGTTTGAAAGTCAAATAAAGGATCAATTCAAGGTTTGTGAACAGAAAAAAATATGTTCTGGTGTGGAGCAGAATGATACAGAAAGGTTGAAATACAGTTTCTACTGGAGAGCGAGCAAGGGCTCATATATGTGACTGCTATTTTAATAAAGCAGATAGTTTTGGAAAGAGATGAGAATTTCCTAGAGACTTTGCATGAAAAAAAAAGCATGTTTCTGCCTTTATGCAGATCCTTCCAGCCCACAGAGATTTCCTTTCCTTCTAGCAGCTTTCCACTTTCCACCTGACATCCTTTTCTGGCAATCCCAAACTCTGATACCCTTCCCCATCATCGTCTGTTTGTGTCCACTTGCACCTCTAGAGCTGACACTGCGCACTACCACTGCCAGCCACCTTGCAAGGGCACATGCAGGCAGTGGAGACGAGCCTGTTCATGTGGAGCCATAACACCCCTTACTCTTCTCTGGCAAATACAAAGGACACAGATTTTTGCCAGTAGAAGACAATTATCTATTTTCTCAATGGCTTGAGTTCACTTCAGATGCATACTGGCAGCAGCAGTTCATTCTGATTGTAAAAGTGGTTAAGGGATGGGAGACCTTTAGGGAAATTACAAAAAGATGACTAAAAAGCTTCCCTGCTGATCGCCAAAATGAGCTCAATCTCTATCAGCAATCTATTACTGACCTCAGACACAGAAAAAAAATATTCTCCAGAATAGTAAATACTTACTGTTCAAAAGCAATAGCTAGAAACTTAGTAAATTCACAGATTTTTAAGGAAAGAAACACTGGAAATAAATACAAACATTGTAATGGGCAATTTCCTTCAAGAAGTCAACAAGTATTTTTAGGGAAGAGTAGCATATAATATACAAGATCAGGTCTGTAAACCTCTGTAACAACACTGGACAGCAGGATTTTGCCTAAATGAGAAACAGACAAATGAAAGAGTAAATAATGAATTGGTGAATCGTTCTGTAAGAGAATATACTGTATTGCCCTAATATCTCAGGACCAAAATATAAGTTATCTTGTTGTATCTGCCCAGTGGCAGAGCTATCACCCCACCTGCCCCCCAAACAAACAAACAAACAAACAAACAAAAAGTGGCAATATTAAAAAAAAATTAAAAAATATGAAAATATTTTTTTTTAAAAAAAGAGGATATCTATAAGATCACAATAACACAGTTACATGTTTTCAGTGAAAATAAAACAAAGTGCTTAAGAAGAAATGAAGTTGTCTGTGTACATGACAAATAAGGCAGAAAATATCTCAACTTCAATCCATTATCCTTTTAAACAAAAATGATTTAAAAAGCACAGAGACCATGGTAGATTCCTTTTCCTTCAGAAAAATGTCCCATAAATACATATTGAGAACTGCCATATTACATGGACTAATACACAAATACACTACTATCAGAGTATAATATTATTAACAAATGTTCTCGCAGCATTTGTCAAGTAGGACAAAGCCTCCAGCTATATTCAGCAAGGCTGAGTTACACAGTCATTGCTACACAGCTAGCCAGCAAATTCTGTCACTAGAGAAATCCTTCCACATAAGAGAAAACCTACAGGTTTCCTTGGAGTCACTCTGCAGTGCACTCAGCATTACAGCTGAACCTAATTTTGGTTGTCAGCTCTGGTTCAAGACATAAAAAATGATCCGATTTACAAATTAAAATAGATTTTTGACACAGAAATGCCCTTTGTCCCCACTGCTTTGTTATTTCATTAAAATATCTGACAGCTAGAATTGGGCAGATGTCACTGAAGAGAAATTGTTTTGTGAGTGTTTTAAAGACTTCAAAATTTCTGTCTTAGGATTTCAAAGTCCTAAAAGAGGCAAAAATCTTCAAAGGTAGTTCAGCTGCTCAATATGCTGGGGAAATTAGGACATACCCCTTGCCAGTTATAATGAGCATTGGGGCTGTTTAGAAAACCACAAGACTACTGGAAGAATTTCAACACCCTTGAGTAGGACAAGTGTGCCATGTACACCTTGTACCTGGCCAGCCAGTGTCGAACAAGCTCCTGTGGCTCAGTCATTTGGCTGCAACCTATTTCCACATTAAAGCAAAATCTGCCAATCCAGTTGTAACCATATTTACGAGCATCATTCATTTGCATTAGTCAGGGAGGAAACATAAATATATACATAGCAGTAATCTGTATTTATTGAAAACATTCCTTATTAGCTAAGTTTTCTGTAGATTAATTGAATCATTGCACTTGTTCCTGTCTACTTTAGCTTACTGCTGGAGAGGCATGTATAGTTCCTCTTTCCAGAAGGAATGAAAATATTTCTTCTGTCATACTTGTTAATTTGTTAGTAACAAGTCTCACTGAAGGAAAATAATATGTTTTCTAATAGCCCAGTAAATTATCTGAAATTCGTCTTTGGGAAAAAAATAAATAAATGAATAAATAAATAAATAAATAGTTTAAGTGGAAAAAAAAAAAAAAAGAAACATATTGGAACACTTTTTTTTCTTGTATACTGTTATTTAAAAACATCATCATTGTAGCAGTAAAACCTATAGACAGAGCAGTTTGACAAAACATAGTAAGGTACACTCTTTGATCTGAAGGATACACAAGTTCGGTAGCGCAGTCTCCAATGGGATCAAAGGAATGTTTGACAGAGAAACCTCTCTTCTGACAATATTGTTTGATCTATGTCTCAAGGACAGAAAAGAAATGTTATTTTCATTTTCATGCTGACATGCAGGAGTTTGCTAGGACATTCTCGTAAACAAAGTGCTGCAGACCATGCTATCATCCAACTCGTATTTTTCTCCAGATTTTAGAGCAGGTACCTCACAATACAGAATGTTCTCTGGTGAGACAAAATTGCAAGGAAGTCTAGTACAATTATAAAACTCACACAACCCAGGGACAGATTTAGAAGCTGCAGCAACTAGCTACTCCTGGAAAGAAAGGATTTTCATAGGAAATAAAGAGATACAAAAAGAGCATAAAAATACAAGGTATGGTTTTCTGGAGAGAAGAGTTATACTTTACTCAGGTAATAATGCAGCTGAGAGTACATTCTCCTTGAAGTCTGTAGATCATTCTGCCTGTTATCTCCTGATGGATTTTGCTTCTCCTTACTGTCTTTCTTTTATTTTCCTTTTTTGGGGGGGCTTTGTTTGTTTGGGCTCTTCTTTGATATCTGTTTTGCAGTGATATCCAGAAAATTGTCAGTTACCGGTTGATAAATATATGAAAATTGAGATTTATGTATTACAAGTTAAAAGTACGTTTCAAAGGACATATGACAGACTGCACCAGTCTGCAGAAGGAAGCCTGGAGATCTTTGTAAAATCTACTGACTGAAAAACTGCAGAAAAACATTCCTAACATAATGTCATCAGTATGACAAACAGGATATTCTACTTGACATGATGGGCATCACTGTCTAGAGAGATGCTTGTTGACCACTGATTTCTGATCGGTCTTAAAATATGTAGTGACTCCCTAGTTGTATTTCTAGAGTGAATTAATCCTTATATCTGCTGGTTAATGAAACTTGAGGCACGTACAACCAGTACATATATGTGCATGAATGTTGGTTTGTATATATAAGCCATAAATTATGACAAAGATATGAAAAAAGTGTTGTTTTTCACAAACAATAAAAATCAGAAAAATAATGTGTTCTGCAGAGAACATTTAAAATATTTAGGTGACAGCTTACAAGACTGCTGTACTGTTCTGCAAACAATACATGCTATGCACATCACATTTTGGAACTGTTCCAGCAATCGGGAAAGGAAGGCAATTTTTCTGCAGACTTTTGTTAACACAGACTTACACCCTGTTGTGGTGCTTACATCTCATGAGAAAATGATCCCTCATCTACTTTGAAGGATTCAAATGCCAGAGTAGTTAGAGTACTCATTATTTTGCATATGAATTACTTCATATAAACTGTCAAAAAGAAAAGTTATATATATATATATATTTTTACTTGTTCATCATTACTTCAGCATTTTCTTCCTAGGGAACAGAAATCACTGCAGGGCTATGCACTCCTTTCAGTGACCACATTTAATTCAGAGAATAGGTTCCCTAAGTTGCAGTGGGTCTGACAACCACCTTGTGCAGAATTCCTTCCAAGCTAAGATTGAACTCCATATTTGGAAAACTAAGGAAGAGTCCAAAGAAGCATTCATGGCAAACAATCTATCAAACATTTATTTCAGTTCATTTTATGAATAACACATTAAAGTTTTGTCTACAAATATCCTGTTATTAATTTCTATAAGAAAACAGAAGCAGCAAATTTTGCCTATTAAGTGAAGATGATTTGCAATGCCATGGGAAAATTTAATCAAATCCCAGCAGACACTGAATCTCTTTTTTTGCCTTTTCTTACAGATTTCATCAGGTTTTGTTAGCAAAGGCAGCTACCATTAGAAGTTACCCTACATATTTTTCCTTCTGACAACATTCCTAGAACAACTGCATTTGCCAACAGCAAGCTAGATTTTATTATTCTGTAGCAATTCTGTCTGGAGAAGTCTTTTGGCAGTATTTTGCAGGGAGTTCTTGTAAATAATAATCAAGCATAGTGAGGTTTGGACATAAAATTTTATACACTGTAAGAGGTTCATAAACATTTTTTCCATCAATCCAACATCTATGACAACACTTGACAGCCAGACTGTAGTCTAAGACACATCAATGTATAAATATCTCTGAAAACCATAGTGTAGACCTACCCCTGTTCCACACTGTGATAATGGTAACCGAAGTACATTGTGTTCCAGTGTATTCTTGGCTAGAGGCACAAACTCTCTGGGATTAAAACTGCAGGACAAACTGCAGCAAGTGCAAGGAAGCTGTATAAGTGTCTCTACTCAGGATAGCAGAACAAGCTACCAGTGGGAGATTAAACTTGCAGCTGCTTGTAGCAGCAGTGATTTATTTGATTTTTTAACTAATTAAGCCCCTTAGCAATCCTATGTAAGAATCCTAATCATTTTATCCCCTGTAAAAATGCAGGAGAAGGAAAAAAATCCTTCAGTATTTCATTTATTGGTATCATTTCACAAGAATGAAGCAAACCCTGTCATCTCTCCGCAAGCAACCAACTCCAGAAAACCACAGTTTGCCCATGGATGCCTTGGGGAACCATTCTTTTTAGTCAGCATTTCATGAGAAGAAGGCCAGAAACTTGCACAGCCTATAGCAAAATTAATTTTGGTCAGTGCTTTGGCTGGAAGGAAGGCAGGCAGGCATGCCCTCCTGTATAAGTTCTGCAAAAGGAAATACTATTCTGGCAAGGGACAAGGGAGACAAGATGCATGGCTTCTTTCTATGTGAACGATTCAGGATCAATCTATTCAGAGGACTTTCTTTCCAGTGTGTTTCTTCAGTCTGCTCATCAGGTTGGATATCTACTGTGTCAAAGACTCTATATTCACACTACAACAGTCCTGCAATGGCATCCTGAGCTAAACACAAGGAAACCATCCGCCTCCTGATGCTCTCAGTCCTCACCTTGATAAGCATTTATGGGGATAGTGGGGTGGAAGTAAATCAAGCTTGGCTTGTAGAAGGAAAAGATCTTCAAAATGAACTTTTCAAATACGTTTGTACATTGACCTACAAACTCCTGAAAGACAGCTGTGACTTGTTGGGTGAGGGGCAAGAGATACTGTTGTTTCTACTCTTCTTTCAATACAATGGATTAAGACTGCCATCTATTGCCTGTAATGCATGTGAAATCTTGGTGAGTTATTCAGAACAAATTCACATCTCTCTGTAGCTAATATCCAAGGAACAAAGCCCTTTGCATGCATATTTTTCTTCAACGATTGGACTTTTCTGAAAAAGATATTTAACTGACTAATATACTGAGGCAGAACATATTCTTGATTTCTGAAATCTCTGTTAATTTTTTAACATACATATTCTTCATAGAACAAAGTCTTATTAGTACCTTTCCTGTGTTGGGAAGTTACTCCTGAACTATATTAATGCACCAATGAAGAAAAGAAACCTAATTTATGTTTCAGCCATCCATAAAACAGACATGAGGAAAACCATAATTGAGAATTACATTTTTCCAGCGCTTTAATAAGAGATTACATGTATCATCTGGATTCGTTAAAATGAAATGTGAAAGCAAGCAACTTAAATTCCAAACAGCAATTAAAACACAGCTTTGGGGGAAAACACTGCTGGTAACAGAGCTCTGCATTATTCATTTCACAGACCAGATTGTGTCCTAAGGAATACTCAAAGTGAGGGAAAAGATACTAATCCTCCTCAGACCCTGCCTGCAGGCCAGCATTCATATGAGGGGACAGAGCAGAGATCTGACCACTGCTACTCCCCCTACAACTGCTGAATGGATGCTCAAACCATCTCCATGCTGGATGAGATTGTTTTGAGACGGAATCTTTCTCCAGGAGAGATCGCATCACTGTTAGAAGTGGTGGCAAGAAGCCCTGTCGGTTCCCATATGATCTATCAACCTGAATGCTTTAATATGTTATGCATTTGAGTGAAGGCATTTCACAAAAGTACAAAGATTCTAAATATGCTTCCTTGATATGTACTAACATGAAACACTATTTAGTAAAATAGCCAGTTGCATGACACAAACCAGTCACACTAAGCACAAGCTACAAACCAGCTTCTTTGGGGCACATCAGCATACCTTTGATGTAGTTTTGTGGATTAATATGCAATACCTAAAGATCATCTCAGTATTTTTCACTGTAAAAAAAATGCCACTTAGCCAACTTAGTAATTTCTTAAGTTTAATTATAAGGTTTTCAGATAGACTGCCCATAAATCCATGCATCTGTACGGCTAGTAGATTCTGTGCAAGGCACACAAGCAGCTTTGGGACTAGCGCTATGGACATGAAATGGCAAACCAAACACAAAGCAAGGGTGAATTCTTACCTCTTCCTCAGATTTCAGTGATAGCATCTGGAAGAACTTCCATGTTTTACTATAATGAAGTTCTGCCCACAAAAGATCCCAATCTTTTTGGAAGGCAGTATCTAGCATTCAGTTTTATTTTATTCATTGTTATTTTTTCAGTATGGCAAAAATCACACCATATAAAATCTCTTGGTATTGACTAGGTCTCCATTATGCTGACTATAGAATAAATAGAGAAAAGAAAGTTCTTGTCCCCAGATGCATACAATCTATGTAGAGTATGAAAGATGATGCATAGATACAAGGAAAAAACATAAGCTGATGAAAGTGTCTGCCCAACAGTGACATTGGTACAACTTCATTCTTGGAGGGCTTAGAAAATAAGGCTCTGCTCCAGCATGATGAAGATTTCCTTGCAGTTTTAATTTCAATTTTCAAATAGTTATACAAATGAACATCTTAAATCAATTGATTATTCCCACTGTAGAAAACATGGCTACATTACTAGACTAATTCTTCATATTTTTCAAAACCAAGAAGAGGAAATAAAAGATTACTTTTCCTGAGATTTGATCCTACAAGCTATCAATATTTAAGCTAAATATCAGATCTACAAGCAGTGGTCCTAAATTTCCTGTGATTCTGTTAATTCCCCTCTTTGTATTTTGTCAACACAAACAAAATACAAGAGTGAAAAATTGAGTCAGAAATTGGGCTGTGAGACAGATTCATTCAGCTTAGATGAACTATAAAAATTTATTATTTTAGATTTAATTTTGTTTATTTCTTCTTTTTCTCTAGTCACTGTGCAATCTTTTTATAGTCACAGTTAAATCAGCAAAAATCAAGATATAAATCATCATTTTTATTAAACTCAATAAATGCACAAAACTATGAGTCATAGTTGCTTTGCTATCTGTATCTATATGAAAATATATATCTATATTTATTTTCAACATAATCTGTTCTAGTCAATACAATACATAAGAGTCAGAGTAAATGCACTTCTATTCAAAATCTTTAAATAGCATTTTACCCCCTATTTTGTTTACTTTATATATTCATTTATCAAATATTCTTATGCATATTTGGTCAGCGTATAAGTTTGTTCCTTGAATAAAAAATATTTCATTTGCACATATCAAATCTTTCTCAACAGTTTTCACCTCATGACCAAAGCTAAATTATTCTTACAGCTTAACCTTCTAAGTGGATTATAAAAATGCCTGATTACAAAACAATGTTGATATCTTATCTACACAATTAAGCGTAGCATGCAGTTTTATTTTTATACTCTCTCCCTCAATTAGCAAAATACTCTTCAAGGTAAAAAGAAAGGCTATAGCCCGAAATCATTTCCTTATAGGAAAAAAAAAAAAAAAAGTTTCAAATTAACTAGGCCTTTTAAGGGTCTGGTGTTTTTTGTTATTGTTGTTGTTGTTTTCTCTATCTACATTTCTTTAAAACAAATATCTTTACCATGACTAAGTGTACGGAGTGAGAAGCTAGGAGAGTGGGAGGAGACTGCAGTCAAGAAGAGAATAAGACTGGAGGTTGAGGTGAGAGAGAGGAAGATGAAGAGGATGAATAACTATCACAAAAAATGAGAACTAAGGGCAGCAGTGTAAGGAATGAGCATTAAGGCAGGAAAGTAATGAGGGGATGAGCAACGCTGTGAAAGGGAGCACACAGGATGATTAGACTGTACATGTGGCGCCAAGCAGAAGAACAGTAGAAGTCACACACTAAGCCTGGGAGGCCTGTGGGGTGAGCAGCAGTATCCACACTGCTTGGCACCAATGCTCTCTGCTTAGACAAAAGCCTGTCCTTATTGTGCATACCTCTTTGTTATGTCTCTCTTGTTAAAATCTGATAGAGTGCAGGCCACTCAAGTGGAAGTAATTACTGCTTCTGTAGGATGTAGGATTGTGCAATTTAATATGAAGGCACAGGGAAATGAGGAGGCCAGGTAGGTTCTATCTCATCCCTCTGCTGTCTGGGAAAGGGTCATCAACTGCTGCACAGCCACACCTGAGTACTATTTGGGGTCTATCTGGAATGCCTTGACTCAGAGAAGACAATTAAACACTGGTCTATCAGGGATATAGCTGCCTCCCAAGTCAATGAGGTGAGGACTGACTGTGAGTCCATCTTGGGTCCCCTGGGTGGTTATAATCAAGTTCAATAAAACATGGGATTCTGAAGGAACTGACACATATTCATTAAAAATTAAAAGAAATGTAAATGAAATCACACCAAAAAAATTATTTGCTTTCTGTGCTTTCTAAACTGCTTTGTGCTCGTCTGGAAGGGACTTGACATGCACACTGTATAATTGCTATAACTTACTGAAGTATCTTTGTCTTTTTTTATTTTTTTTTAATTATTTTTTGGAGTGAGTCATCTCACTTATGTATGACTTCCAGAATCAAAACTTTGACTTGGAAAATTCATTCTTTAGCCTTAACATTCCTTACATTCATTTCCCCAAAGCACCCAAAAACTACCTTTAGACAAGATCCATTAAGGCCAGAGGTAGGCAAGCCTACCATGAATGCCACTGCTCTGAAGAGATTTCACAATATTTGTAATTAAAGTTAGTCTACCTTTTATAACAATAATTCACAATTGTTCCTTCCTGGGAGAAGACCTAAGCTTTCTTTTTCCCTCAGAAGAATATTTTAAGATACTAAATGGGCAATATTCAATGTCTGCTCTTATACTAATCACAGGGAATTCATTATGTGTTCCTGGTTTGCATGTACATTTTCTAATGCAATAATTTAATAGAAAGCAAGCCTTTTCAGCAGTGCTGGTTGAAATATTCTGGACAAAATGTTGATTTAAAAAACAATGAATGTTTACCACTGGTCAAATACTAACAGAGAGTTATGAGCTTTAACAGAGACTTTGACAGAGACTTTGGAATGACAATGGGCATCCCATTAAAGGACAATAATAAAAACATACAACACAACCTATTTTACCTTAATCAGCGGTGTATGTATATGCCAATATTTTTCCAGCATTGCAAAAAAGTGAGCCTAATCTTTGCACATTGATAGTATTTGCCAATCTATATATACTATATTATACTATATTATACCATATTATACCATATTATACCATATTATACCATATTATACCATA
>JAPSGF010000033.1:5307209-5331442 GCA_035772895.1 Perdix hodgsoniae
TCCTTCCTTCCTTCCTTCCTTCCTTCCTTCCTTCCTTCCTTCCTTCCTTCCTTCCTTCCTTCCTTCCTTCCTTCCTTCCTTCTTTTTCTTGATAATTTTAATTTTCTAAAGTTTTCAAGCTTTCATTCTGAAACATACAGTTCTGTGAAAATTTCAAGATTTCTTTTCTTATTTACACTTCCTGAGGTCACTAAGTGAAATTGACACTGAGGGAATGTTTCTAAACGAATGTAACAAGTCAGTACTCCAATGAAATTTAACAAATACATATATTAATGATTAGGTATATATGAAGTCCAAAATCAAGGAGACGCAAAGAAGGAAAACCTCAAACAACAATCTAAACTGATGTAAAGGGAAAAAAAAAAAAAAAGAGGTAAACAACGAAAATTTTCAAGTCAGTGAAGCAATGAAAAATAAAAGTGTCCTTTTGCATTTCAAAGCCTGTGAGATTAATGCACTATCATGATCTCAGGAATTATAGTTGACATTATTACCAAATCTCTTTTCCATCCCTACCATAGGGATTCCTCTATGTAACTAATTGCTATTGAATTACGTACACTCATAAAATTAATACATGTTGAAGAGTTTCTGTTCAGTTGGTATTGCTACATTTTACCTCCCTGGAGTACACATAGACTAGAGAAAGGAAATTACAGAGAAGTATTGCCATCTATAGTAATCAATAGTCTGACAAGCCAAATTTCTAAAGTTCTATTTCCCTGCAAGTGCAACTACTTTATTCTAGGAACAAATATTTGTATTGCAACCTACTTCAAAATTGAACACTACTTCTTTTGCAAAATATTTTTTTTAAATACAGACAAATTCTCCAACAAAATAAAAATACTTTCACATTTTCTTCAGTCTGAGTTACAAAGTACAGTGTGGTGGCCAACATAGTGCTAAACTGTGCCACCTAGGTCTTCATCCCTATTTGTTACGAGCTATAACAAATGTCTTGGATTGGAATACTGGAAGCTCAAAAAGTAGATGCCCTAATCATTGTTTATTTATTCCACAATAATATTTTAACAGAAAATAAGTTCATTTAATATTTAATTACATATTATTATCAGAATGATTCACACAAATTATTCTTACAGATTATTAGCGACCTGGGTCTATTTAGCCTTGAGAAAAAAAGACTCAGAGGTGATCTTATTTATGTTTATAAATACCTCAAGTATTTATAAAGTGTGGGAGTCAAAAAGACATGGCCAACCTCTTTTCAGCAATCTGTGGGGACAGGACAAGGGGAAATGGCCATAAACTGAAGCACAGGAAGTTCCACACAAATATGTGAAAGAATTTCTTCAAGTGAAGGTGATAGAGCACTGGAAAAGGCTGTCCAAGGAGACTGTGGAGTCTCCTTCTCTGGAGATATTCCAGACCTGCCTGGATGTCCACCTGTGTAGCCTGATGTAGCAGGCTTGCTTTACAGGGGTGTTGGATTCGACAATCTCTGGAGGTCCCTTCCAACCCCTACCATTCTGTGATTCTGTGATTCACAAAGGCTAATTTTTTGATTTAAGATCCCCATAATCTCTCTGTATTTACTGAATAATATTAGACTCCATTAAAGGAGAATCCTAAATTTACTGGCATGCAATGCATTTGGGTTTTTTACTTCTTCACTGAAGGAGCAAGGTTAAACTTTATGTATATCCTCAAATACTTTAATGTGCTATAATTAAATGTATAGAAATAAAAATACAGTGAAGAATGGAGAAAAGAATTCTCTCTTTCTATTTTCTTTCTCTCCCTCTCTCAGTCCTTTCAGGTTTTTTTGTTGTTGTTTGTTTGTTTGCTTGTTTTTTTAATGAGTCAACAGATGGATTGCTTCAAGTTTTTTGGTTTTTTTTCTACTCTGTTTCTATTTCTGGACTAGGAAGAAAAATATCAAAAGAAAAAAAATAAAAGAGAAGAAAAAGGAAAATAATAATTTCTGTGGTCCAACTTCTTTTGGCAAGAGAGGTTAGCATAATCCGTTTGCTTTTATTTTAATACAATTCTGAATCCACAAATGTCAATAAAATAAATTTGTCCAAGACCTTCAGTAAGAATTCTCTCCACATCTTTGACATCACTCTCCACGTCCTCCTTCTTGCCAAATGGTCCCACACTGAATTCAAACATATGTGCGTACCTCACAGCGCTCTTTCCCTATTACCTCAAGCACAGTAGCCAGCAGCCTCTTTCTGTTGCTTTTATATTCAAGACTTCCTTAAACAGAAAAGCCCAGAAAATATATGACAAATCAGCTAAATCTGGAAGCTTATGTGTTTTCCTTTTCTCCCTCAAGAATTAACTAAAAACAATTCAGAATCATTTTACTAATGAATGACCATGTCTGTACTGGAGGCTAATAGACTTTTGTGTATGTGACGTACATTCATATCTGTAGTCAATTATCTCCATAAGAGCCTGAGACTCCTCTTGCAGAGGAGCACTTAGAGACTAGAAGTTCCATTGCACTGATAACTGAGCTTCCTAGGGGTGGGTTTTCCTTATTTATTTCTTGCAAAAGTTGCTGCATTTCCTAAGAAGAGCTACATTAGTGGTTTCTAGAATTTCTCTTTGGGGATTCCTATACGGCTTTAAGGATTTCACTGGGATTTCATTTTGAAAACAAGTAGGGGCTTCCAGGCAAATTATTAGAATAATAACTTATTCTGCAGAAATAAAAAAATACAGCATCTGAACTACATTCTCCATTAATTCATTTGGCCTTTGACTTCCTTTCTTAGAGATCATTCTGTTCTTACCGTCAGTAGAAATGGCAATGCAAGATCTAAACCATCCACCTGCCTCCAGGTGAGGCAGACTACGTCTAGTCCATTTCTAGCAGCTGTTTGTTCAACTGGTCTTAAATAATCCCCTAAAGCTGATAGGCCTTTCAAGCAATATATTTTACTGCCTCAAACTGGAAGTATGAGTATCTTCTGCTCTGCGCTGCATTCCTGACTTCTCTCATTACCAGTGAACCCAGATCACAGATTATTGTCTTGCTCTTTGTGCCATTCCTTTACATAGGTTATCTATTCTAGATGATTACTCATCTTCACTTTACAAATCCAGATCTTTCCTTCACTGATCCTCACATGTAATTTATTAATTCTGTCTCCCGTATTGCTCCTCACATTTGTGACTTACTCTGGTTTTGATACCTTGATTGCTTTTTTCCCTTACTGATCTGTCTTTGCTCTTAAACTTTTATGCTTATTTGTCCAGGTAAATCATTATTAAGAACTAAGGAAAAAATGGTAGAATTTATGGATCTTTTTCCCCTTGATATATGAGCAAAAGAGGGGAAAGTTGGTGGAATTTTCATTTAAACTGGTGAAAAACAAGGTCATTTATAAGCAATGGGTGGGAAAGAGATAATAATACAAATATGGAAAAAACACAGAATGCTGATACCTGTAATTCTTGTTATACTACTTTAAAAGTGGGTCTAAAAACCTGAACTCAGGCAATGTCATTGTCTTTTGCAGGGTAAGCTTTCGTGCTCCTCTCCTTCTAAAACAATGTTTTTTTCTGTGAGTATCATGACCCAGATGGAAACTTGACTTTCTATTTCAGTAATGAATCTGTAAAAATTTCTTAGTTTAGAAATACCTGTGACTGTACCATATATTGTACCATATTTTGATCAAAATAAATCCCGATCAGCAGATTGATAACGCTTTTACTAAGAGTTAATGTTCTGTGCTGATAATAAAATCACCTTCCAAAGAAGGGAAGTATAGATAAAATGTTTCACTATGAGTTGATACTAATTTGATTTATCAGTTTAATTTGCTTCTACTGGAGTTTAACATCATTTGTTAGAATTATTTGTATGAACTTTACTAGTTCTAACATATTATCTTTAATTGCTAATAATGTCTAATTTAACATTATGTACATTCTTCAGCTTTTTTTTTTTTTTGGCCACACTAATTCAAATAATTTATGAAAAAATGAATTAGGGGAATCTGTTTAGTTAAATATGTAGTAAGCACACCTGTGTCATCTATTATGCACAGGAGGCTATCCCACTGAGATCAAAGGATCATAGAATCATGTAATCATAGAATGGCCTGGGTTGAAAAGGACCGCAATGATCATCTGGTTTCAATCACCCTTCTATGTGCAGGGTCACCAGCCACCAGACCAGGCTGCCCAGAGCCACATCCAGCCTGGCCTTGAATGCCTCCTGGGATGGGGTGTCCACAACCTCCTTGGGCAACCTGTTCCAGTATGTCACGCCCTCTGAGTGAGAAACCTCAGTGATCAGTGGAAAGATAAGATCATTTTATGAATATCAGTCAAATAATGTGGAATAAAACTGATGTAAAGAGCCAGTGGTTAGAATTTTAATTTTTATGAAGAGCACTTTTTTCTTTCTTTTTTTTTTTTTTTGACAATAAGTAGACACTTTAGTAATACAAATTATGATAAAAGCGGATAACTCTTTACTTCTGTAACTTTTGTGTTTTATTCTCACAAGCATCATTGTATTTTCTACCTTGTTGAGGACTTAATTCATTTAACATTACAGTATATGATTAACTTTATTCTCTTCAGTGATTTCAAATCACACTCAAAGAAGAGGTCTATTGTGAAATACCACTGGAGAACATAATGATTTTGTCTAGATGAATATGAGGAGATCTCAGAAGCAGCAAGCCAACAGACATTGTCTGATTATCTGAAATCCAGCACAAATGTGATTTTCCAATGAATAATTCTCAGATGAGATAACGGTGCTATCACTTTACTTTATACTTTGCTACATATAAAGATTTATGCTGTATTCTGTGGTTTGGTAGATATACGGCTTTATGATGTACTGGTCTTCTTTCTGATACTGATAAAATATGCCCAATGAAACTATTATTTATTATGCCTTACTTTTCATGTGAGTATTAATATTATTCAAATAAAAATTGATATAAGTAGTACTGATACAAAAGCATTTTGACAGAAGTATAAATTTTGATTATTCCGTTCCTCGGGAAAAAAATAATATTGAGTCAAATTTTAAAATCTATTTTATAGAATCAGCACTGAATTTCAGATATATCACATCTCCCAAATAATAAATACATAGATGCAACAGAACTAATTAAAAGCATTTGTCATTGATGGTAATGACAAGCCAAATCTTTTGCATGCCAGAAAGATATGATAGCCAGAACCAGCTGAACGTAAATTTAATCATCTCCTTATGTAACTAACATTCATTAGGGGAGATTAGCAACTAAGCTGAAAGTGATGAGTTTTCAGAATCAAGCTCTAGCACTAACAATTATTTATCCTGCTATTAAATGCTCAACCATTATTGATTTATTTCAGAAGGAAATCTGTGTGGTGTGATGAGGAAGAGGGAAAAAGATGTGTGCTGAGAGGAAGCTACAGCAGTTACTGTACAGTAGTGGGAGAAAAGAACAAAAAAGAAAATGAGCAAAGCCTGATTTCACAACTGCTAATTGGAAAGAGGAGTAGCATCAGGACTACAGTATATCCTCATGGTGCATGCTGACCTTGTATCTGCAAGGGGTCTTCTGCTTTGCAAGAGGCAGGCTGTTTTCCTGTGATTGGAGTAACCCAGCAGGAACAGTTGATTTCCATGTCTAACTTTGGAATAGACATCCTGAAAGCAACCATTTTCCCTTGAAGGAACACTGCACAGTGCCATGCATTACCAAATACTTCAAGGACTACAGAGTCATAACAAAGTCTAGATGGACACAGGAAAACAACATTTAATGTTTATTTCAGTATATTCTCAACAAGCAGTGGAGGGGTTTTGCTGGCTTTTTGGTGATGAGGGCAAGACAAGGGCAAGGAAGGAGGGAAGAAACATTTATCCCAACTTTATAGTTGGAATATAGCTTAAGGTATAATATAATTTCAATTTAGCTCAAGTTGGAATTAAAGTAAATGTTTCTTAAAAATCCAGTGTTCAGTTTGCTGTATTTTGAAATAGAATAAGTGCTATGATTAAATTTTACAATAAAGCAATTGTATAGCAAGTTGCTCCAGTACATTTAATGTTCTGAGTAATGTTTTAGTACTGGAGTTTGGAAATATTCACATATGGAGGAACTATAAACAGATATGTAGCTCTGGTTTGACTTTCTGCTTTTGTCTGAGTCTTTAAAATGGTCTGTGAATCACTTTTCTTTGACATCGAAAGCAGTGCATCCACTGTAAATGCATAGAATTTCATAAAGTAATTCATTCTAAGGATGTCAAATTAACATAATGAATTTTTATCAAGATGTATACATTTATGAATACATGTATTTCTTTGGTAGTAATAAATAAATAAATAAAATATTAAATCTATTGATTACATTAATTAACTAGATGAAAAAAATATATATACTAAGATGAACACATTCATACTTTGCTGTTGTCTAGCTTTCTCAAACTCAAATTGAATTCTAATAATTCTAATAACATAAAAAAAAAAATAGAAATAATAGACCTTCATGAAGCATAGTGAGGTGATCAGCAATGAACTGAGCATGTATTTGCTTGCAGGCAACAGGAAGAAATAATAAAATAAAGTGTTATATATTTTTATAAATATAAAAGTGTCAGGTTCTGCATCTGGGGATGAATAACCACATGCATTAGTACAGTTTAGGGACTGACCTGCTGGAATGGATCTCTGTGGAGAAGAACCTGGGTTCTTTATTATCCATAAACACTTGAAACTATTTGAGGATTCCGTCCTCCAAAATGCAGAAATAGCATTTCTGAATGTCTGATAAAGAGCCCTTGTCTTGACTCATCTGTCCTACTTCAGCCTTTCTGTCATGGTTCCAACCCTCAGTACTCACTCTGCCAAAAAATAAAGATTTTTTTTCTGAAAGAATTAGCAAAATTTAGTTCTGTGGCTGTCTTATGTGTTTCTTCAGTGATAGTACTAACATGAATAAGGATGTAAAGCATATTTGATTTGATTTGTTGTCAGTTCTTCAGTTTGGCAGCTGTTTTGCCTCACTGCAAGAATTCAGGCTTGCTTTGCTAAAATAGGTTTGTTTTTAGAACCAGAGAAGGCAATTGTTATAACAATCATCATCTCTCCACTTTTTTTCAGCTACTGAGTAACAAAACATCTGTTGTGACACATTGAGAAGAGTGACCTACAGCAGCAAAACCTGTGCTGTATTTTTTGCTGAAGGCCATGTTGTGCCAGTTATTCCCAAATAACACACCCTTGCTGTTTCCTCTGATGTAAAAACATTACTAGCACAAATGCCTTACTGGCTTTCTAGGATGTTGATGTTGTATAGCCACCGAGCCATATGCTGGCTATGACATTTTTATTCAAGAACACCAAGGTTTTATCTGAATATACATACTGATCTGTTATGACATCTGTCAGGATTCAGCTAGGTAAGATTTTCATATTCCATTAACCTACTAGTAACTGCAAAGAGCAGGCTTTCAGGTTTGAGATGTTCTTCATTATCATACTGTTCATTTATAAAAAATATTTTTTCTAGTAAATTTGGAACTCTCAAGAAAATGTTCATGCCACGTATAATAAATAAGGTTCCACCCTGCTATCCAGCATGCTGAATGGATTAATCCAGGCTGGGCACCCTTACAACATTAAGGAAACTGAATCTCTTAGTCTGACCCTTGTTCTCTGCCTACTTTTCTCCTGGAAGAAAGAGCATGTGTACACACAAGTCTGATTTTGTCAAGGAAGCCAGAAACAGCAAAACCATTATGAGAATAGAAAAATTCTCCTAAGTCATTCAATTTTCACATACCCTAATGTGCCAAATAGGGTCTGTTCACATGAAGTAATATTGTCAGCAGGGCTAAAGTTGTATAGCTCTACCATCTTCGAACACAGTGCTCATTTTTACTCAAAGAAAGAACAACACTTTAACTAGTGTTAGTTCATATGAAGATGCGTTTTGTCTTTAAGCACAAGCATGGCTCTCTCCTGAGAATTTGATTTGTTACTTGGGTTAACAACAGAAATATAATCTCAACCTAGTATTATTCCTAATGCTGTTCTATCACTGTTTTTCCTTAACAAAGAGGACTTTCCTGTTTCTGGAGATGTCTTTTGAGATTCAGCAGTTCTAGTGTGTTATTAATAACTTAGGAACTATAGAAAACTTTTTGGAAGTGGACAAGTGATAAAAATGCCTCTTCTTGCTCAGAGTCATTCCTATATTCACAAATAACTAGCTATGACTCTATTTTAAAATAAGAATTATTTCTTTGGGTATTGAGAACAGTTAAATGAATTTCAGAGACTAAGACGCTGTTCCTATGCTCTTATTCCTAAAAGAGCCAAACAAGGTTTCTCCTCATATACAGGACCACAATTCACAGTGGGATTCTGTTTCGATCCTGCAGTTCTCCATCTTTGAGTTTTTATCACAGTGACTTCAAATAAGAATCAATAAAATTTGAAAACTAACTGTAGGATGAAACTACTCATGCAGGCATCTGAGTGGCCACATCTTCAGCAAGGTCAGATATGACTGACTTCTTATGTCAGATTTCAGATATCAAAAGGGAGATTGGCGTTTTTTTTCCTGACTAAATATTTAATCTCACCCCTTTCGCATACTCATATCAGTTGTCCTTTTTTAATCAAAAATCAGTTTGAGGAATTCTGCAGTCCAAGACAAATGACTTGAACAGTTCTTCAGTATCCAAATAGATACATCATCTTTGACAAGGCCTAGTTAACTGAAGATTCATACAGAAACAAGACATTGTACAAATCGTGATTATTCAAATTAATTTCTATCTATGAATTCATTTGGTTTTCCTCCACTCTTCTCTACGATTAGATCTACTAGGATGTTGAAAAGCAAGGAAAGCAAGAAAAGGCTGAAGTCACCCTTGTAGAGGTCATGAAGATCTGCAAGGCTCAGGCACCGCAAAGATGGATGACTGTTTGAAGCATTTTGGCTGAATTAAATTACCATTGGAGCCATGTGAAGAACAAATCACTTGCAGAAAAGTGCATATTTATTTTAGCTCCATGAGCTTGGGACTTTTTGGCATCAGAAGGGGATCAATAGAAGCCACTTATGATCAAGTGTTAGGAGACTTACTACTTTTCTGTCTACGTGAAACTATTTCTGCCTTCTGGATACTGCTTTCAATCTCAAACACTGTTCCTGTTTGTCAATATCATCCTTCATTGTTCTGTTGAAAGGACTAGGGGAAGAACAGCTTTCCACCCAGAAGAGTACAGAATGAAATTCTATACTGAGAGTATCAGCATCTCTCCAAGCTAATTGCACTGTGACTTCTTCAGTTGCTTTACCGCAGTGAAGAAATTGTGGAAAAGACAGAAAAGAACTGTTATTTTTCAGCCTAGGTTGTGCTCACTTCACAAGTGCAGAGATACTCATATGATCCCTGTGGGGGAAAAAAAAAAAAAAAAAAAAAAAAAAATCAGAGGAAGAGGCTTGACCTGAACTTATATAGAAATTTTGGTCCATTAACTGTTGACACAAGTAAATTAAGGATTAAGTAAAATATTTTCAATATATGATTAACAATTTTGATCATAAATACAACTATGCATCACCACCATCTCTCCACAAATGAAGTCGGAAAGTGGAAATGCTTGGAAGCACAGTACAGACATGCATGGTACTACCTCTTGTCGCAAATGGAAAACAAGATGGATCACTCTGAGTGTTTGTGAAGAAGTAGGTCTGGCTATTCAGCTCTGAATTTTCAAGATTGCTATGATATGGCTTTAATAGCTCAGGTCTTGAGCTGTTGCATCTGCCCAGTAGACACCATGTGGTGCTTAGATATTTCAACAATACACTGCAAGTAATAGAGAAGCTCATAGGATCTCTCAAAAAAACATACACTTATTTCAGCCTCTCAGTGAGTTGCTCTTCTGCTTCATGAGGCAAAATATATGATTGCAGAAAGTTAACCAGGTGCAGATTTTACTATAGCATATTCTCTAACTCTGATATTTTGTGAAATCCCCTCAATACAAAGCATTTCTGCTTTGAGTACTCAGACCTGTCACCCACCCTGTATCCTTCTGTTTTCCTATATAAGCATGTATATATTGAGAATAGTCTCTGATCTGTGCATTTGCTGCCTATGTCTGAAAACGAAAGAGACTGCCATTTCACAGAGACTGGAATACCACAGTGATTGAGCTTGACTTCATACACATCAGAAAACCTTTTCATTACAATGGGTCACAGAAAAGGAATCAAAGGCAGAAAAAGTTAACTTTTGTTAACTGATCAAACAGTTTTAGGCTGTATGTATACTGAGGTCCCTGAATCTGTCTGCAACTTTTGAACAGTAAGAGATAACATGTCATGGAAAAAATAGTCTGTTTGCCTTTTGCTTTATACTAAATTTATTTTAGGATCACTGTAGTGCTGTGGAATTTCTTTCAAAATTAAATTTGATAAGTGCTATTTGCCTTCTGCCACATGAGTAGCAGAAAATGGAGGTCTAAGGGTGTTAAAAATCCCCAAACACCAAGCCATCACCTCCCTTTTATTGCTTCACTTTGTTTCATAATCAAATTAGTAAAAGGATTAGGGACTTCTGTTTTTTAGTTAAAATAATTAAAATTAAAAAAAAGCTTTTCCAACACAGACAACCTTTCATTTAAATAAATTTAAAAAATAAATCTATTAATATTTTTCAGATCACAAGAATGACTTAGAAGCTGAATTAAAATCATAAAGCCCTTTCAGATTGTTAACTGAAAAGCACTCCAATGCACAAAATGTTGCTTGTTAAAATGTCATTTGATAATGAAATCATTTAAACTACAAAGAAACTTCTTGTCAAGGATAAAAGGTCCCATTACAAGAAAATTCTTCAGCTTGTATAATACTAAAACTGTTATAACTTTTCAAATGATTTTCTTAATCTAGAATAATTGATTTTTCCATTTTGAAAAATTTAAGAATGGGTTCATCTTGTTAAAAGTCACTTAATGTATGAATACACTTAGTTTTGCAATTGAGAATGTCATGAATTTTTCAGCTACATTTAGTGCACAATGGACCTCAGCAGTTCTCCTGCTACTGCACTCTTTTAGGTCACTGATCTGCAAACTGGTGTTAAAAACTGCAGATTAAGTAACTTCCCAGTTACCTTTGCTGTGCAGTTCCAGGCATGAACTGTGATCTGTCTATAACAAATTCTTCCGCAATGTCTGGCACCCGCCACAGAGGGGTTATTCAATCCCATTTTGGCAGACCTCAGACAATATAGCAGTGCTTTTCATCCTTTCCCTGTATGTCTTCTATGTGACAATAAGAAGATTTGTATGCGTGGACATATAATTACATAGACAACACATTTATGGTATAAATACCATATATATATATATATATACATTTATATATATATATATACACATACATATGTATATATATATAAATTTTCCATAAGGATGAAATCAGAGGTTCTAAAATAGGTTTTATTCTTGTGATGTTGTACACTGGCGTAAAAGTCAGTTTATGAAAACCCAAGTCCACTGATGTTCAATAAAATCCACTTTTTCTTTACCCTTTAAATAACAAATTAGTAAAGCTTCTTACAATGTGCAGGCCACCAAAATGGGATCCAAACTATAGAAAGTGGACTGGAAACTGAAGGAGCATCAGGAAGATGTTTTAGAAAACTTTTCAATTTGAAGCAGTACCTTTTCCCACAGAGCTGCACTAGAGGTTATTTGTGCATAAAACCTTGAGATATTTTCTGAGTCTCACTTAGAGTATGCTAATATAAACACATCTGAAGTTGCATTAATATAAAGTAAAAGTATTACAAAATGTTTTGTTGGAAAGATTTGCTCCAAACTTTTTTTTTTTTCCCTTAAATGGGACATATTACCACAGTGAGCCAGCATAACTCTAGAAATGTTCATTAAGGGATCTATGAACTGAGTAACAATGCATCACAATGCATAATTAAAACTATGTGGGGTTTAAAGCATACAGCAGAGGAACTGGAGATACATTTTGAAAAGAAAATCAGTTTCAGTATTTTACAACATCATCTTATTTGATAGCATTTATCATTTTCCACAGAGGTATGAGGTAAGCATTTTAAAATGTTTTTTATGCAACAATATGATCTTCTCTGGATTATCACATTGTGCAACACCAAAATTTTGAATAAATAATAGTGAGTGAATTGTTCACATAGTAATAAGGAAAGACAAGGCTAGCTAGGTGCACAGCAAACTTTGATTTTCACTTCAGTAAAGGAAAGGATTACCAATGGCCTCTAGAGGAATTTTGGAAAATAGCTGTCTGTAGTGGCAGATGAAAAGAAATACCTTCACTCCCATAATAATACTCAGGAGGTGACAAAGGAATATGTGAGATCTTTGTGCTCAGGTTTAAATCAAGAGAGAGAAGCAAAGGAAAAAAAAAAAAAAAAAAAGTAGGGAGAATTAAGAGAGAAAATATCTTGAATTCTGAGAATACTGAGCTTAAAAAGAATCTGCTTTTGAAGGAAATCCAAATCATTGAAAACATTCCTTGTGTAAATTTTCTTGGTGATTAGTGATTCTTTCACAGGTGAAAAAATTTTTCTAAAAGTGAAGTTCAAAACTTTATAATAATTTTTAAAAATTTCCAACAACTGTTCGCCCTGCTAAAAATTGGGAGTAAATCCTAACTGAAAATATCTTTACATCATAGATAGTTTTCACTGTGAATGTTATTCCTGCAGCAGATACAGGGTAAAGTAATGGCTGAAGAGTCAAATCATATCTTCTCAGGCTGAACTGCAGGACATCACATGTCACTTGTACACATGTCCCAATGCAAAGATCAAAGCAACCTAAGTTTGTTAGGGAAATGCAATGTATGACTCTTAGAACAGAAAAATATCAACAAGCAACAACTGTTACAGATAACTAGTCAGACTGAAAACTAATAATAATATTATAATATCATATATGAAAAAGTCAATCCAAGCCATGAAATAAAGGCTTAGTGGGAAAGAAAGATAGGATCAGGGATTTGGTTGGAAATTCTTGACAAAGTTCAGGAAAAGCCTGGCTTTGAGAGGAAAAAAATCTGATAGAATTATTTCAATTGACCTTACTCCTTTCACATTTATGCATAGAAAAATGGAAAAAAGCACCAATTAGGAAAATTTCAAATAATTTTTCTTTTTTCTTGCCTTATTTTGATGCAAAGATATCAACATTACGGGGAGCAACGAGTATGACAGCCATTTATGTTTCGTCTGTCTTTTAAGACAAAACATAGATGCTAATTTTACATTTATTCAATTGATTCCATACAATATATTACTGATCTTCATTTAAAAAATCCTCACTTCTTTTTCCCGTAGAAATTAAGAGACTATAGGAAGCCTAGAATCTTAATATCATAGAATGGCCTGAGAATGTTTACACCAACTGTACTGATTTCCGTATCAATTAATTTTTTTGTGTACTCCAAATTTTCAAAGGTTTCACATACTGTGAACTTTAAATGAGATGTCTGGCCTCGGAGAAAAAAAAAAAAAAAAAAAAAAAAGAAAAGTGAAGTTGTTACAAAGACTCAAATCTGTAGAAAGTTTACAGACAAGTAAGCCATACTGAATCCAGTCATTGGTTCACCTGAAAAAGCTCCAGATTTCCAGTGTTAGAGATTATTAAATTCCCTAATGAAACTGCCAATAAAAGCAACTGAATGACAAGGAATTTTCTGCCCATGCTTAACAGCATTATCCAAGCTTTGACAAGTAGAGCGTTAAGGCTGATATACTAAGATAAGCATTTTCAGGTTCACTAAAACTCCTTGATGTTTTTTGTTTGCTTGCTTTGCTGTTGTTTTTCTTCCCATGCATTTACTATAGCTAATTCTGAATATCCTTGCTAACTGCTTATAATTAATTATTATCACTTGAATACTTTAAAGACTATTAAAGACTATTATCTGAATGCACAGTTTCTCATTTTTAAGCAATGCAAAAGTACTTAGGATGTGTAACTGTACGTGGCCCTATGTGAGAAAAAAAGAGCAGAGAAAAAATATCCTATATTAAAAGTACAATTTTGCAAAAATAACATATGCTCATAAAATCCTTGGGATTTATTGATAATTTTGTTGCAATTCTTGTATGGTACAATGAAAATACATTCCAATACTGTGTTAAATCTGCAGTAAATCAAGTCTCAAATTATAAAAGGAATATTATTTACTGTTTTTGTTATGTTGTTCTTCCTTTACAAATCCTTTATCCACAACTTGATGTGAGATCTTCAGAGGTCATTTTTTAACATAATGAATTTAAGACATTTCACAGAGTTTAAGTCTGCATTATTCTCTAGTGCATGACTGCAATGGAACCCTCTAGGAGGTTTAGAAAATGTATACAAAGCTGTTATATTTTAAAGCCAAGACTGTCTTATCTTCTACATCCTCTGGGGAATAAAGAAAAATAGACAGCTTTTATTTCATTGCAGGTTTAGTTATCTTCAAGGCATAATAAAGGACAAAAGAGAAGAAGAGAAGTCTCTTTGGAAACATTCTCATTCTTCCCACATGAATTGATGGGAAATAAAGAAATGGCAATGAGATGTATGCAAATAAATAAAATAAAATAAAATTCTATGTATTGCATCAGATATCTGAATGATTAAGCACAGAGGGAAAAGTAATCTGCTTCTAGAAGTAATCATTTTCCTGAAGCAAATAGACACTAAGTAAATGTACTGTGACCTTCAATGCTGTTTTTCACTGCTTTGCTTCTAGGCAATAGCGTAATGCAATGCCCCTTACTTGTGAACTTTTCTGAAAACTTTTCTCTCTCACTATGTCCAAATGTATGTTTTAAAATAGCTAAGAAAATTAAATGAGCTTGTGTAAGGAGCAATTGGAAGGGAAGAGGAAACGTGAATTTCTTTTAAACAGATAAATAATTTTAAGTTTTAAGAACATTAAAATATCCTCTTAACTCCCCTAAACTCCATATGATTAGAGAAGACCATATAAAAGACAACTAGCTTACTTACTACCTTCTGCTGGATGAGGGAAAGGCTGTTGATGTGGTCTACCTAGACTTCAGCAAAGCCTTTGACACTGTCTCCCACGGTATTCTCCTGCAGAAGCTGGCAGCCCGTGGCTTGGATGGGTACATTCTTGGATGGGTAAGGAACTGGCTGGAGGGCCGGGCTCAGAGAGTGGTGGTGAATGGAGTTAAATCCAGCTGGCAACCGGTCACGAGTGGTGTTCCCCAGGGGTCGGTGCTGGGGCCTGTCCTCTTCAATATCTTTATTGATGACCTGGATGAGGGCATTGAGTGCACCCTCAGTAAGTTCACAGACGACACCAAATTGGCTGGGAGTGTGGATCTGCCTGGGGGTAGCGAGGCCCTGCAGAGGGATCTGGACAGGCTGGAGAGCTGGGCTGAAGCCAGGGGGATGAGGTTCAACAAGACCAAATGCCGAATCCTGCACTTTGGCCACAACAACCCCAGGCAGCGCTATAGGCTTGGGGAGGGGTGGCTGGAGGACTGTGTGGAGGAAATGGACCTGGGGGTGTTGATTGATGCTCGGCTGAACATGAGCCGACAGTGTGCCCAGGTGGCCAAGAAGGCTAACGGCATCCTGGCTTGCATCAAAAACAGTGTTACTAGCAGGAATAGGGAGGTCATTGTCCCCCTGTACTCGGCCCTGGTGAGGCCACACCTCGAGTATTGTGTTCAGTTTTGGGCCCCTCATTGCAAGAAAGACATTGAGGCCCTGGAACGTGTTCAGAGGAGGGCTACGAAGCTGGTGAGGGGCCTGGAGCACAGGCCTTATAAGGAACGGCTGGGGGAGCTGGGATTGTTCAGCCTGGAGAAGAGGAGGCTCAGGGGCGACCTTATAGCTCTCTATAACTTCCTGAAGGGAGGCTGTGGTGAGCTAGGGGTCAGCCTTTTCTCTCATGTAGACAGTGATAGAACTAGAGGCAATGGTTTCAAACTGCGCCAGGGGAGATTCAGGCTGGACATTAGGAAACATTACTTCTCGGAAAGGGTGGTCAGGCACTGGAATGCACTGCCCAAGGAGGTGGTGGAGTCACCAAACATGGAGGTGTTCAAGAGACGCTTGGATGCTGTGTTGAGGGATATGATTTAGCTGGGGAGTATTGGTGATGGTTGGACTGGATGATCTTTTAGGTCTTTTCCAACCTTGATAATTCTGTGATTCTCCCTCTTCCTCAACATCAAAGTCATGGGGATATCAGCTTGGAAGTCAGTAATTCACCCTCCCTCTGCAAGTACTACATGAAAAAACAAGACACTAAGCATATAGAAGCATGAGGAATTGAAGTTTTTTGCTTGTTTGTTTTTAATGCTGAACCTGGAGCCAACAGCTTAAAAGAAAAGCTTTACATTTCTATATTCTGTATACAACCATTAGTCACTTTACAAAAACTATATTTCTATAGATATAAATCTGAATGACTAAGCTATCAGAAATACCTCAGTTTGTCTACTTATATTCCTAGCACAAAACAGAATTGTTACCACATTAAAGAAAATCAAAGAAACATGGTTTCTTGGATAGCTCTTAGCACTCAACCCTTTAAAAATAACGTCGGTTCTTCTGTGTCATTCATTGCTGAAGATGCATAAAAATAATCAGCCTCTATCCATAGTCACTAGCAATAAGATACAGGATAAACTCGGGAAGTTTTTTAGAACTATTTGTTAAAAATGTGAATGGAGGTATAGCTATGACATTCTTTTAAAAAAATCTTGCTGAGTTTTTCCAACACAGGTCAATACCATAATGCATAGTAACGGTTTTCATACAATCTGTATAGCACTACTGAAACTCCACTACTGTCCACCACTTACAGAGTGCCCATATTAATGCCTGTCTGGAGTACTTGTCATCTTATGTTCTAGTGATAAAAAACATTTCCTGCACAGAATAAGGCCATTTTTCTTTATTATATCTGCATTCAGGCTAGGCTGCAAAACTATACATTTCATCTTGCATCAGTCATGCACTATGAGTATGAAAGCAGTGTCCAAACACCCTGAGATCAGGGGCGAATCTTTATCAGCATCATAGAATCATAAAGGGATACATAAATAGTTTACAAAATGTACTAACAAGAGAAGGAAAGGACAAAGTTAAAGGTGATAGATACATAGATGGAGACACTGGCCCATGGCTGCATAGCATATAAGCAACAATGGAAAGGCTGTAAATTATTATTATTATTATTTTAATTGCTAGCCACCAGATTAGTGTTTCTCATTAATTGCTTTGTGAAATGCTCTTAGTCTAAGAGACATTAACAAGAAATCCATGAAATCGTACTACAAAAAAAAATTCACCTGTACTTATTTGCATATTCCCAATAGGAATAACAAAGTGAAAACAGCACTTTTAAAAAGGGAGTATTGCAGTTTATTCTAGTTTTATCACTGTGATGAAGCACAGCTGCTCACGGGAAGCAAGTAATCTCCTTTCTCTCCCAAAGAGTTTCACCCAACCTGCTGTGTAGCATCAACACCAAGACTAAAAAAAAAAAAAAAAAAAAAAAAGAAAGAAAGAAAAATGCAGCCCCTCTCCCTGCTGCCTAATGACAGCTTTTGTACAAGATTGCACTAGCTATGAAAAGACACCAAACACAACTTCTGTTAGACTCATGAACAAAGCCACAAGCATTAAAGGCAAAGCAACACACATAGTCCTTGGATGTTGTTGTTGTTTTTTGTTTGTTTTACCAAAACACTCGTGTGCTACTTGGGCTGGTGAAGAGGGAAGAAATACTACTCAGATTCTTTTAAATCACATTTAAGCAGAGCATAAAGAGCATGCATTTTACATTGTAGAAAATGAAACTGTGTATTCTAATAGTAACATGCTGTTCTAAATAACATTGTTTTTCCTCTAGGTAGTTTGACACTAATCTGTCTATACCATTCTACTGACTGGAGCACTGAGGAGCCTCAAAAATGTCTCATTTTAACACTAAGACTATCCATGTTTTCAAGACTTGTGGTAGATGAAGCATAGAAGTATCAGTGCTGTTTTCTCTGGGGCTTGAGTGTCTTCCTGCTTTCCACTAGCTGCAGTCTGCAGCTTATTGCCTGGGCTGTGCTCCTATCTAGATCTGAAGCCAAATTGCCCCCATCAGATACAAATACCTGGCCAATCAACACCTACACTCCCATAACCATTTTTACAAGCCCTGTTTGGATAAATACTTCATAGAGTGTTCAAGTGAAATGTTAGCCATGCAACTCTGTTCACTTTGACAAGAGTTTGGGATTTGTTTAGGAGTAGTTAACATTTGAATCCAATGTTACAGGGAATATGTAGATAACATTATGGTAAATTAAGGAAGGAATACTGTGATTACATTAGCTTTAAGATAGAATTATTTAATTGTCTATATCTCATTCAATTCCACATATTTTTAATTCTGCCCCAGCCATCAATGTGTCATGGGTGTAACACTCCAACCCAGGGACAGAGGGATTCAGCTTTAACAGGAGAGTACAGCCTCATGGTATGTGATCTATAACATTTCTGAGGCACCCGAGTCCTTTTGATGAACACTCTTCAGTGTCACACCAAACAGGAAAAACAGGAAGCAAACATTGCTGAATACACTTTTTGAATTTTCTATTTCATTAAGATTGTTGCCTTCCTTAATTTCTGTCACTAAACAGGAGAGACTACCTTTAGATACAGTCCTTGAGATACAGTACAAATAGAATCCAAGACAGTGGTGAAATTAAAACAAAAAAAAGCAAATATAGTGTATTATCTGCTATGCTTTAATTTCTATGCAGATTAGATGTAATTTACAAGTTCAAATGGGTAGATGAAGTTGTTTGAGCAATTCTTATAAAATATTTAGTGAGCATATATCTCACTGAACAGAAAGCAGAAACTGGAAAAGAAAAACCTGGAAAAAAAAAAGTCAAGTACAGCTATCAGTTTTATCAGGAATTTACAGTACAGCCTCCACTCAGAGACCAATCAGAAATTTTAGTGCAAGATTTCTAGCTCCCATAATTTTTGAGTGAAAATGTATGCATAATTTAATCAGAAATACCTATAAAAACTGAAGGCTATTTGTGATTGTTCATAATAGGCTGTGCTTTACTTTTTAATGAGGTAAAAGTTAACTTATTTTCTTTATACTATTGGATAATTTACCTACTAAGGTTTCCAAAAAAATTCTTAAACACTGGAAATCTTTAAAATAGAAGATTTTAACACCTACTATGGCAGATTAATGAAATAGTGTATTTGTTAACCCCCTGCAACCATAGGCAACAATGGATAATAATACTAGTGAATTTTAAATACACAGCTTTCTTCAAAAAATGCCTCACATTTATTCCCATGGAAACAAAAGCAAATACAAAGAGCACAATAACAGTACTTGATAGAACAAATTCTCAGTTAAAAAACACAATTTTTCACCACTACCATCATTATCTACACATTTCCACCAGCAAAAGTATGCTTACTAGTCTTGTAACAATCTGCATCAGCATGTTACCCGCTGTCTCTGTCAACATCGCTGAAATGCATCACCTACCACCTCACTGTGCTCACATCACTGTTTGCTCTCCAGAGACAATAAATGAAAGGGTGCAATTTTTTCCACACAGAAATTCAATGACACACCTTTGCTTAAATACATTTCCATGCTGACATGTTGTTGCCTATGGTTGCAGGGGAACCATAAGAATACACCATTTTGTCAGACTGACCCTCTGCTGCCACATCTCAAACAGCAACAAAATACAATAGGACACTGGAGGGAAGAGTCAACCTATGTTTACATACTACCAACATCTGCCTCTTCCATAGTGGCCAACATGATAAAACAGGCCAAAACCTAGTAATGATACTATCATAACAGCTGTGAGACAGTGGGTCACCTCCCCTGGTTCAGATCTCTACAAATGTGACAAGCAGGCTCTTGTTTATCTCTGGCAAAAATAATGGTGACTAGGTTAAAAAAAGACAACAGTATTTTATATCTGATCGCTTGCTTTATCAAATAGAGTTATTCCGCTCTTTCTATTCATAATAGTTTCCATCAAAATAAATAGGAGGCATTACTTTCCAAGCAATCTACGTAGTAGTATGGACAAAGCTACACTGCAGAATTACTTCTTGGTCCCTGAGCACGTTATCAAGATGAAAAGTATGTACAATTTATGAAGCATCTAAGAAAGACAGTAGATTTTAATAGCCCACCAAGATATTAAGTTATGAGTCAGCTACTCTGAGGAACAGATGAGACACATCTATGAATTCAAAGCCAATGGGAAAGTCAAGGAACAGACATGTTTTTTACATCAAGCTTTAGGATCTGAATGTGGATAGTGAAGATTGTATTTGAGACTGGGGTGTTGATGATAAATTTTGTGAAGTTATTTTTCATCGGTGACTTCCTAGAGGTCTAAAGGTACCGTTAGAAACTGCAAGTTCTCACAGGACATTGACAAAAGTCTTACAGTGCCTCTTGTAAATGGGGCCTCTTCAAAGCAGAAATTCTAATGTGATTACATTGTGAAAAAGCAGTCATTAAAAACGTAATGACTCACTGCACAAGTTTTTGGCAATACTGAGAGATGCAGATTGCTGCCTAAACAAATATCCATCAAATCATACTATGGTTGAATCTGGAGAGACTTGATATCAAAACACTATACTGGTATGTATGTATTTTAAATACATATTTAAAGAGCTATAATTTTAATAGTAATAATTCCATTTATAAAAAGAAAATCAAATATTTCTTGTTTCTAACAGGTTTATTAATCCAAATGTTTATACTTACTAATAATAGAATCTGAAAAATATTATTTATGATACTAAAAATAAATAGTCGATGCTGCCAGTGATAGGAGATACTATAAAATATTCCCTTTCTGCAATATTACATAAACTCCTTAAACTTAATTTTGTTGTACATTCTGAAGCAGGAAAAAAAAAATCACATATACTATGCAAAAACTAATAACAGTTATTTTGTACACTTAAATTGCAACATTCTGACTATCTTACATAAGCACCTGCTTCTCATTTAGTTTAATCTATTATATTCTTCAAAGTAGAATCTGTCTTTTGTGCTATTTTTAAGCCTTTTATTAGGAGTGGAAACGTTTTTTTATTTCCACTCAAAGCAGTGATGTTCCCTGCTTCTAAATTTAAAGTATCCTTTATCACTAAATTGCCTCATGTCTAACATGCAGGACACTTACGCTCAGAAATACAGGTCAGAAATACAGATGCTACTTTACTTTCCATCTTTGCTTCTTGTTCCAAGATGACACTGAAACACATCTCAAACCCAGGAACATCTACATATGCATTGTAAATTGCAAAGAGATCAAGAATTGAAAGAAATAAGGTCACTAGAGATGACAGCAATGTACCCTAGTACATAATTCTCTAATGTGGAGACCCAACAGTTATAATAGAAAAAAACGCTCCTGTAACATATGTATGTATTTTAATACAAATGCAAACCAAAGACCTTTAAGTATAGCACAAATTCTTTAACTGGAAGATTCCTATAAGAAATAAGGGGGCAGCTGATTCATTCATTCTCTTTGCCCACAGCTTAAAGATATCCAGTACTGATTATTTACCTTGGCTAAAAGAAATTGGAGGAGTAATCATTTCTGTCAAGTGGCTTAACAGAACAATAAACAAAGCTATCAGGGGATTTCAAGACATGAAGATGTGCTGTTTCCTACAAGTAAATAGTCTGTGGGTGTGCAGTTTCATTCCAAACCCTCTGTGTTTTATGTGTAAAGACTGAATCCAACCTAAATATTAAGGCTTAAAATTGCTTTATGCAACTCCTATAGATGATTTACTATTTAGAGAATAAGAGTGCCAGGTTCAAGCTACAGTAAGTTATGAAGATGCGTGATATAAACACAATTTTGACCATTTTCTCTGTTGTATAATATAACAATTTTTGTATAAGAATTAATTGCACACAAATATGACTACTTGAAATTTAAAGATCTAATGATGAGATTACTGGCTACAGGTGCACTAGAAACTACTTCAGTCTGGTTTTGCTCTCTTGAGTAATTGTTTTCCAGTACCAGAAAAAGAGAACATAAAGGCAAGATTCTCCTGTAATCTCATAGGATTGGATTAAACACAGAAAAAGATTTTTTTCATATTTAAAGTTAATATGTTTCTAAAAAATACAATAAGATCTGTTTCATTTTAAAAAAGTAAAATAAGAACTATTGTTAGACTCTAAGTTGTCTTTTAATTGGATCAGGAAGATCCATAACACACCAGTCACATGCTTTAATTAACTTTTTTTTTCAATAAAGACTCAACAACTCACCTTTGTAACAGAAACCACACAGATTGGCAGGGATAGATAGGCTGAAATAAAAGATGTTGAAAATAAATCTCCCTGTTTTAACTCCCCTAATCTTACACTCAATCCATGCAAAGCAGTTGATTCCAGAGTTACAGTGAGAATAAATGCAATGTTTTTAGTTCCATGCGTACACATGGAAGCCTGTCTTCTTCCCACTTCCTCGGAGGCCTGATTACCTGCCTCTTATATCTGTCAGCAGCCTCTTCGCTCAGCCTATACATTTCTAAGTGGTTGTCCCTGATTAGCCTGCTGTCTCAGTTCAACATTTCCCTAAGGAAACATGAACAATATGACCACCTTTCCAAACGATTTCACTTTGCCCTTCACGTGAAAGGCAGGATAGTATAACACATATAGATGGATTACACCTCCACAACCTACAGTACTCTTCACCTCTGCTTTACAGCCACAATCTCTTTACCAAACATATAGTAACCACACAATAGAGATCAAAGAACAATTACAATCTTTATCACTGAATCACTGAATGATAAAATCATTGAGTTTGGAAAATGCCTCCAAGATCATCCAGTCCAGTCACTCACCTACCACCAATATTTCCTCCCTAAACCATGACCATGAATTGTGTCTCTCTCATCCTTTTTCACCTCTGCTAAAATGGTTTTTATGGTTTGTGTATGTTCACACATCTCCGAAAAAAATGCAGCTATTTACCTCATGTAGTACTGTATGGGAACTATTGATCACAGCCTGAAACTCTGATTAAAAGCAATAAATCAGCCACAGGAGCTCAGGTGAAGGCAATTCACCTGTGCTACAGGATGGTGTGGAGTCTGGCTGCACCTCTCCTAGATCCCATTTAAGTGCTGAGTACCACTGAGGAAAGAGCTCTTTCTGGAGATCACTCCTTTTGGAGTTTACTGTGAGCCTACAACACCAGTAAGCATCTTCATTTATTTTAATTATCTTTCCACTGTGATAATTTTACTAAACCCAGCCTCTGTATACCTATTAATTGTACAGGTACCTAGAAGCTAGCAAAGGAAAGCAAATCTGCTCCTAGGAACTCACATTTGTATTATTCTTATCCTGCAGGAATTTAAAAGATTTACAAATCCATTAGGACTTGTAAGGCTTATTTGTCTAAAAAACTGGTTCTACTGGTTCATGGATTGCATTTTTTTAGAGATACAGAATGACCTCCAAAGCAGTTCAAATAAAACAAGTAGGGAATCTATACTGTATCTGTAACAGAAACTTCAGCGCTAACTTAAAATCAAATATTGATGCAATACTTAATTTTAGTATTCATTTTTCTACAAATGACATAAATAACTTCTATATAAGCACTGTTCTATCACTGAAGGTGAGACTGATAATTTTTCCTCTTACCTCATTCATAACTGTGCTGTCACAAAATATGCTTTTCCTTTTATAGAAAAAAAAATACCCTTGCAATCACTTCTTAACTTCTAAGTAGTTTTACAGTAATTATTTGTTCTATTGACACTGCAAAAATATTACATAATCTCTAACTATGTAAACTGCAAGTCTAAGTGCTTGTATGTACCTCGTTAGAAATGTATTCCATAAATTACTACTTTGTCTCCTGATACAAATTACTAAAAACAGCTGAGACATTGAGTGAATAATATGCCCATATCATCTAAGATGCTAATATATCTTCTGAGAAGCTATAATCACAGAATCATAAAGGTTGGAAAAGACCTAAAAGATCATCCAGTCCAACCATCACCAATACTCCCCAGCTAAATCATATCCCTCAACACAACATCCAAGCGTCTCTTGAACACCTCTATGTTCAGTGACTCCACCACCTCCTTGGGCAGTGCATTCCAGTGCCTGACCACC
>JAPSGF010000033.1:5331842-5373118 GCA_035772895.1 Perdix hodgsoniae
TGAAGTCTAGGTAGACCACATCAACAGCCTTTCCCTCATCCAGCAGATGGGTCACTAGATCATAAAAGGAGATCAGGTTGGTCAAACAGGACCTGCCCTTCATGAACCCATGCTGGCTAGGCCTGATCCCCCGGCCATCCCGCACATGCTGCATGATCTCCCTCAAGACAATCTGTTCCATAACCTTCCCTGGAACCGAGGTCAGGCTAACAGGCCTGTAGTTCCCCAGATCCTCCTTACAACCTTTCTTGTAAATGGGAGTCACGTTGGCAAGCCTCCAGTCTTCCGGGACCTCACCG
The DNA here is from genome assembly GCA_035772895.1 of Perdix hodgsoniae. Taxonomy (NCBI): domain Eukaryota; kingdom Metazoa; phylum Chordata; class Aves; order Galliformes; family Phasianidae; genus Perdix; species Perdix hodgsoniae. Next base: position 5,332,142 of record JAPSGF010000033.1, read on the forward strand.
GTCAACAAGGAACGCTGGTAGATGATGGAAAGCGGCTTGGCTATCACCCCTGCCAGTTCCCTCAGCACTCTCGGATGGATCTCATCCGGCCCCATGGACTTGTGGCAGTCCAGTTGGAGTAGTAAGTCTCTGACCATTTCTTCCAGAATCACAGGGGGTTTAGCATGCTCCCCAGGCGAGACTACCAGGTCAGAGAGAGGAGTACCCCGAGGATAACTGGTCTGACCTTTAAAGACAGACATAAAGAAGGCATTCAGAACCGCCGCCTTTTCCTTATCCTCAGTGGTCACATTCCCAGCATCATCCAGCAAAGAGTGGATATTCTCCTTTGTCCTCCTCTTACTGTTAACGTATTTATAAAAGAGTTTCTTATTCCTTTTCACCCCAGCGGCCAGGTTAGATTCAAGCTGGGCTTTTGCCTTTCTGATTTCACCTCTACACATCCTAATGACTTCCTTGTATTCATTCTCAGTTGCCCGTCCCTCCTTCCACAGGCGGTAGATTCTCTTTCTCTCCCGGAGCCTCAAGAATAGCTCCCTATTCATCCACGCCGGTCTTCTTCCTCGCCTGCTCATTTTGCGTCTCAGGGGAACCGCCTGCTCCTGCACCCTTAAGACTTCCTTCTTGAAGAGCAACCAGCTCTCCTGGACCCCTCTGTTTGCTAAGACTGAATGCCAGGGGACTCCCCCTACTAGTCTCTTGAACAATTCGAAGTCCACCCTCTGGAAGTCCAAGGTAGCAGTTTTACTATTCCCCTTCCAAACTCCACCATGAATCGAGAAATTTATCATTTCATGGTCACTCTGTCCAAGGCAGCCCTCAACCTCCACATCTCCCACCAGACCTTCCCTTTTTGCATACAGCAGGTCTAGCGGGGCAGTTCCTCTCGTGGGCTCTCTTACCAGCTGCATCAGGAAGGCATCCTCTACACACTCCAAAAACCTCCTAGACTGCTTCTTATGCGCTGTGTTGTACTCCCAGCATATGTCAGGGAAGTTGAAGTCCCCCATGAGGACAAGGGCTGACGACCGTGTAGCTTGTGCCAGCTGCTTGTAGAATACCTCATCTGTCTCTTCATTCTGGTTTGGCAGTCTACAACAGACGCCCACCAGGATGTCTGTCTTGTCAGCCCTTCCTCTGATCTTTACCCATAGGGATTCAACGTTATCATCCCCACTCACAATCTCAATAGCAGAAAAGCATTCCCTAACATAGAGAGCCACACCACCACCCCTCCTTCCTTGCCTGTCCCTCCTGAAGAGTTTGTAGCCATCTATTGCAGCGCTCCAGTCATGGGAGCAATCCCACCACATTTCTGTTATGGCAACTAGGTCATAGTTCGCCTGCCGCACCATGGCTTCCAACTCTTCTTGCTTATTGCCCATGCTGCGTGCATTAGTGTAGACGCACCTCAGCTGAGCCCCTTGCCTCTCTCCTAATCCCAATACCACTTCCCCAGGCTGATCTTTAGCAGGCCTGGCTTTATCCCCTTCCCCCTTCCTATCTAGTTTAAAGCCCTCTCTATAAGTCCCACCAGCTCCTGGGCAAGTATCCGTTTCCCTTTTGGAGACAGGTAATTCCCATCAGTCGACCTCAGGCCAGGTGCCGAGTAGACCTCCCCATGATCAAAGAAACCAAAATTTTTGCATTTGCACCAGCCTCTCAGCCATGTATTTATAAGGTGGCTTTTTCTGGTTATCTCAGTGTTTGTCCCTGCCACCAAAGGAATACTGGCAAACACTACTTGTATGCCCGCTCCATCAACTAACTTCCCCAGCCTCCGAAAATCATTCTTTATAATCCTCAGGCTTCTATCAGCAATCCCATCACTGCCAGCCTGAACTATCTATAACGGGTAATAATCAGAGGGGCGGATAAGGCTGGGAAGTTTTCTAGAAATATCCCTGACCGGGGTCACAGGAAGGCAGCACACCTCCCTATGGGTAGGGTCAGGCCAACATATTGGACCCTCTGTTCCTCTCAGAAGAGAGTTGCCCACAACTATCACCCTCCTTTCTTTCTTGGAGGAGGCAGTCTTCAGACGTGGAGCCATCCACCTCACCTTGGGCAAGCTTGGCAGCAGCACTCCCATGTCATCATCACTCACCTCTCCCTCTAGTTTCAGGGCTTCATACCTGTTACAGAGAGAGACCAGGGGAGCCGAGGTAGGTCAGGATGGGGGTTGCCTGCGACACCGGGCTGAGACCTGCTGCCATTCCTCCTCTCCTCTCAAGCTGCCTCTCCCTGCTTGACTATGGTGAGAGAGAGGGGCCATTACTCCCAATGCTCCCTCAGTCTGGGAAGTGCTATCTCTCTGCCTTTTTCACAGAGAGTCACTCCACCAGTTAATCTCCCGCTCACATTCTCTGATGGTCCACAGTCTATCTACCTCCTCCATAAGCTCCACCACAAGGCTGAGCAGCTCATCTAGCTGCTCACACCGCACACAAGTCACATCCTTTCCATCCTCCCCTGGCAGTAGCAGGCTGAGGCACTCCTAGCAGCCAGAAACCTGAACTACCACATTACAGAGCAGGCCCTCTGTCTGGGTTGCCATAGTCTTTGCATAGGAAGCCTGTTTCCTGGTGAGGACCATGTTTTGAAGCATCAGCTATAAAGCCTGTCTACAGGAGAGCAAGTTACCTGAAAAAAAAAAAAAACGAGCACTCACCCGTGCTGACACAAAACACAGCCTCCACTCCCACCACTGCCTTATTGAGTGGGCAGAGCAGGCAGCCCTCAGACACTGACTACCTCCACCCTAGGTGCTCAGAACAGCTTTTCACACCTCCTGTGTTGAACCAGTTCCCAGCCTCCCAGGTCTCTCTTTATCCACGCAGCAAATGGATCAAGGTCAACTACCAGAGATAAAGAGTCAGTGTCAGCTCCACCCCTGGTGAGTCAGGAGCCCTCCCCCAAGCTGCTAGCTCAGGCACAGCACTGCTGCTGGCTCCAGAAAAACTCCAGAAAAAAGAGCTTTTCTGGTCACTTTTCTTCACTTTTCTTTTCTTCAGTCTCTTTTCTTCAGTTTCTGAAATATCAAAGTAGTTTATCTTTGAGTGCAATCCAGATTACAAGCAGAAATGTTCAGATATGAGAAAAGGGTGATTTTCAAATAACTGTAAATCAGCTTATGAATGTGACAGCCCTATACTAAAGAGTTGTAGTACTCTGACCAAGAGGCTTAATTTGGTTTTGACTCTGGCAGAAACTGCACTTTCAGTACCAGTGAGTCAAGAAGTTTTATCACAGTTGGCTAGCAAGATGTATATCATGAAAATGGATAATTTGGAGAGATGAGAGGTGTTTTAATTTCTGGATCTCAAAATAACTGTAAAAAAATTGCTTGAAAATTAACATACAAGTCAGTTTTACAAAAGCCATTCAAATGGCTTTTCATTTTGAAGCTATGTTTAGTAACAAATAATTTGGTCTAATAACCAAATAATCAGTTAAACTTTGGTTCAGCTGTGTAGTGAGTACATGGGACCAACAGCTGCTGCATTCCTTTTTATATTGTTTACAAGGCAGGTCAATTTACTATTATTTGGATCTATACTTCCTCTTTATTCTTCTTTGTAAATGAAAATGTTTTTCATGTCCATTATTTTCTTTCGGGTTTCCTCCAATTTAATTTTTGCTCGCATTCAGTTTATTAACTGCTGACATGGACAGTGTGGATTCATAGATTCGATCTTTCTCTCCCTATTCAAATTTCAAGCCTACATATACACTATTGTTAAAATGAGGGATCATTCTCTAGATCTGAGATATTATGGCATGGCATATCTCACATTTATACAGCTGAAGTCTCTTTTCTTCCCAGTGTCAGAACTGAGTGTTGTGATGATCCCTAATCCACACAAAGTGCTGGTGTCCTATGGTCTAGACAGCATCTAGACAGTCTACTAATTGTCATACACCAAATGTGTCAAAAAGCATGCAAACAATTTCATAGAAAGTATAACTACATCTGATTCTCAAGTCTAAGCCTTGAAACTGTTTAGCTTAATATGAAAAAAATTCAGATCCAAGGTTATTCCTACAAAGATGAAAAGAGTAATAGTCAAACAAAACTACCGTAAGGGGATTTACATTTGCCACAAAGGCATCTCAGAAAAAGTGGAGATGCAAGAGGTAATTCTCATATCACTGGAAACCAGCAACAATTTGGCAAGATGAATGTGTTAGATTTGTGGATTGCCTTTCTGACCTGTTTCCTATGATTCTGTCACTCTTAGTCCACAAACTTGGAGAGTCAGTGAGCGTGATTCCAGTGCAGCTCTCATGGATTATCAAGGTGAATAAGCACATGACTATAATCTATCCTTTTCACCTAAGTGGACACACAAAAAAAATGATGTAACTGTTTGTGTTTTATAGATTTTTAACTTAAACTTATGTAATTTAATTTAAAAGGGATAAACAGGAGTATAAATTAGCATTTTCAACCTAGCAGGGGTAAGCTTCAGAAAATCCTTCTAAACAAACAAGATTTGCCCTCCAACCATCAGTACTCTCACTCTGCAAAGTTTCATCACCTGAAATCAAGATGATTCAAACAAACCCTAGACACAGTCTTCTAGTCTGCTGCAAGTTATTGTGTCCATAGAAGACTCCAGTTTTACTGCTAAAATCCTCCGAGTAGAAGTAAAAAGCATTATAGATAGGTAATTCATATTGATTCTAGCAGCAGCTATTCACTTGAGCATGTAAGAAGCAAACAGCAGCAGGAGCAAAAAGCTCTTTTAATGTCTCCTGACTGTAAGTAGAAGTCTGTGTGCTCACCCACAGATTTAATATCCATTCATCCCATCTCAGTGGGTTATAAACACTATAATAGTAAAAATAAAAGTAGTAGTAGTCCTGAACAATTCTGCATCCCCATCTTTCTAGCCTTGCCATTATATACTGCTTTCTTAGGATTTGTGAAAGCTTCAATTAATAAGGCAGGCAATACAGTAACCTTCATGCTATTTCCTTTGTAATAGAAAATGGTCTCCAGAAGTATTCATACTGCAAAGGTGGTGACTTTTAACATTTTAGAAGTACATAACAATTACATGAGGAAGATTCCTATCTGTATTCATGTTCTTGTGCTCCCTTGAGTGCCCCAGATGTCCTTGTCTGCATTGGCTGAACCGCAAATGCTGGAGGGAATACACTGGGAATAGCACATCATTTGGCTTTGGTTTGGAGCCTCGCCAGAAGGAGTAGGCTTGGGATTTCAATATTTTGAGAAATACAGAGAGAGAATAGGATATTACAGCCTTTGCATGAATGCTCATTCTCATTCCATGAAAGACTGTATAGAATTTACACAAAGATAAGCCAATCTGATCCGACTGCGGATACTTAGGGGAACGTCTGAAAAATTCATTCTGTCAGGATGGCTAAAATGTATTAGAATATTTATGGCTTGATGTATTTTATTCACCCATGGTTCTCACTGGGAAAAGTATGAACATTTACAAGATTTAGAGGACGCTTGCAGAGCTAAATCTTGACCTTTTGCTAAACCTTTTCACCAGCTGCAGGTACTGTGATGTACTCCTGGAAGAAAGCCCATGAATGCTCAAGCATGTGTTGTACAGCAAAGTACAACATATCTTTGAGACTACAAATACAAAATTTGCAGAATATAAGCATACACAATGATTTGAAATTAATTATTCAAATTTTGAACTCCTCTGCCATATATATGTGCCTGACCACTCTGATAGCATAAGTGTAATAAAATACATTATTTTATTGCTTATGAGAAAACAGAACCTAATTGAGATAATATATATGTCTGACACTTTCTAGTGCACGCCTCATTCAAGTGGTTTTACATGGCAAAGTTTTGGTAGTGAGTGTGCTGCAGAAGTGGCCTATGTGAGAAAAGATCATAGGCATGGCAGACATAGCTGGTGCCAAACAGAGAGGAATGAGAAAAACATGATAAACACCCCTGAAGCCACCAAGATCTGTAAATAAGGAGGACAGGACGTGTTCCAAGCTCTGGAGCTATCCCCCTGCATCTCATGAAGGAATAAACAGTTTTCACTGCCACCTATCAAGGACCCCAAGTCCTGAAGGAAGCTGCAATCCTTGAAAAGCCTATAAAGAAACAGGTTCCTGACAGGAATTGCATCCTATGAAGGAGCCCAGACAGGATCTGTCTGTTCCTGAAGAACAGTATCATATGGAAAGGACATGCTGGAGTATTTCTTGGAGAACCGCAGCCCTTGAAAGGACCCATCTTGGAGCAGTTTGAGAAGGATGGTATTCCCTGGGAATGTGGGTCCCTGGGATGGACCTCACACTAGAGCAGAGGAGTGTGAGGAGGAAGGAGTGGCAGAGACAAAATGTAATGAACTGATTACAATCCCCATACCTCATCCTTTGCACCCTTCAGGGTAGGAGAGAAGGTAGAAGAATGTAGAGTGAAACTAAATCTGGGAAGAAGGGTGGTGGTGGGGAAGGTCATTTTAGATTGTTTTTAGTTTACTCTCCTACTTGTTAATTGGCAGTAAATTACATTAATCTTCCACAGGTCAAGCCTATTTAACATTTGATGGTAACTGGCAAGTAATCTCCCTGTCCTTTTCTCTACCCATGTTTTTTTTCATTCCATTTTCTGTCATTTTGCTGTGGCTGAGTCAGTGTGTGTCAGCCAACCAAGGTTAACCCACCACAAATGTTCACAGCTCAAGTGACTGTAGAGATTAAGTAGCATGGAAAATATAGACAATTGCTTTGAAAATCTTTTGACAGCTTTTAGGAAGAAAGAAACAATTCTTTGTCCTTTGTTATGTAAAAATGACACAACCATGCACCACAATGGGCATGAAACAGATTTGTTCAAAAATTACTTGTATTCTGTATATATAGAAAGATGCTATAATAGAGTACTATAGAGCATGAACAGGTCCCTTCTGTTCTTCCTAATTATTCTTTCTTCTCTCCCTTTCTGTCATGCTTTCTCCATCTGTGTAAACATAAATACACAAACTCTCAACACCATTTTGGGGAAAGGAAGCAATTTCAATTTCATAGGTACAATGAAGTGTAAATGTAAAACCCATGTTCACAGAAGAAGTTTGACTGTGTTGGGTAATTGAAATGGCTTTTCAGAGTTTCAGATCAGTACCTCATTCACAAGAGATTTTAGATTCATAATGTAGATTTGTCATCAGCAAGAGAAATTCTCATGAGAATTGGGCTAACACAAATTTATAATTTCCTCACTTTACAGATGATGGAAATTTTAAGAAAAATTTCAAGGACCAGTCTATGAAACTGAGAGAAAAATAAACACCTGTAAATTGTCATCCACAAAGAAATACAATGGATAGTATTAAAAAGAATCAAGAGAATAATCATAGGACTAATGAAAATTTTGCACTGAGCATAATATACTAGCTCTGTCCAACTTTTTGCCAAGACCTTGACTCCTTTATTGCTGTTCATGGATTGCAGATAAGCTTTATGTTATGTGATGACAGGCAATGGCTCAAGCAGCAAAGCTATGCTGGGGTAAGTCCAGGCTCATCATACACCAGCTGGGCTGTCCTGCAATACACTGCAGCTCCTCTCTGGCCCATTACAGCAGCAGCACATCAAGGACCTTGGCACAGAGGATACTTGAGAAGAGAGCATAAAGGGCTCACAAATGCTTGGCACCTATTCACTCTGTGAATACTGGGACTGGGAAAACATTGGTATCTGCTGAGGCAGATTCCCATTCAGGAAGCAGCAGTGAGCTTTGCCCAGAGGTATGTCTGACAATCAGAGTTTTAGCTCTAGCTATTAAAAAAAAAAAAAAAAAAAAAGGAGAAACATGCTAAGAAAAGCAATATGCAGTTTGCCTAGGGTATTCCAAAGGCAAAGTGAAGTTATTGTACTTTAAAATTTCTTCATATATAAACTAAATTCAAATGCTCTCTGCAGGCACAGGAGAGTACAGGTATTGTAAACAATAAGGGATGTTAAAAGGAGAGAAAAGCAAAATACGTCATATTCTTTGTCCTGTATTAAAAACATCTGGACAATTTGGGATTGTTTTGTGTTCTATCAAAGTTTCAAATCTGGAGAAATGTTAAGCATCTGATTTCTTAATTGCTTTTAAAGTACCTAGAATCTCTTGGAACTTACTACTGCAATTAGACAAAGCTAATGAATCCCATGCTTCTATTAATTTGCTTTCTAAGAAGAGCAGAGAGCTTAAGAGCTTTTAAGGGAGAGAGTGAAAACCATAATGGAATAACAATATTATTTTAAGGTAAGTCAGTTAAGTTTTCAAACTATCTTCCAGAACCCAACACAGGTCTATTCTGTCTTTTCACTTAAAAGCTTTTCTCTCCAATTCCTGTTTATAATAATAAAATCACTGAGCCAAAAAAAAAAAAAAAAAAAAAAAAAAGAAATATAGATATAGATATAGATATAGATAGATATAGATATATCTGAATTAAATGCCTTGGTATGCAGATAAAGATTAGGATCATGGTAAGATTCTGAGGTGAAATTTCCAGCATTAAACTTGTCCCTTGCTCTTTGTGTGGAATACTCACAGCATCAAATTTTAAATCTTAAGAGCCTGGCTATTGTGGGTGAAGAACTCTTTATTTATGGTTTTCAATAGGTATTCAACTTTTACATCCAGGTTACTCAGAAACTGAATGGTGAGAAGATAAAGTGCATTTGATTTATATTTGTCTAAGAATTGGTAAAATTTATTTTGAATTTTTTTTTTATTTTGAATGAAAATTGAGTTTCTTTAGGTCTAGTGCAAGCCAATTTATCAAATCCATATTTAGGCTGAGAAATCAAGCAGGATACGCAGTTTATACATCACCCATACAAATTCAGCAGAAAGAGCAGTTTACTTATTGTGTAAACATTCCTAACTTGTATTTTATGAGTTCTATACTTCTGCTCTCCTTCAACAGAGCCTCTGATGTCTATATGACTGCTCAGTGCCTACACAAGTATTCCATACAATTAAAGCCAGAAACAAAATGGAGATCAACCACTTGGTTGTTTCACCTTGTAAGTTTGATTTTGAACAAAAGCTGCTTTCCTTCTCCTCAATTCACATTTGCAATTGCTAATTTCATATAAGGGAAACATTCCCCAATTCTCAAGGACAAAAAGGCTGCAATAGCACCCAAAGCAATACTGCAAAAATATCAATGTGCTGTTAACAAGAACGCAGTGGGGAGTAAAGGTTTTGTTTTGTGCACAGGCTGAGAGGAGAAGACTATGTTAGCATCGTGTTTCAATAAAGACAGGCCTCCAGGGAAATAGCTCAAGTACACAAAGATGGAAGAAAATTGTGTTGGAACTCTCTTGAGGGTGAAAATGTGTTATTTCCACACTGACTTGCGTTCCACTTAGAATATTGTGAAAATATAACCTAATGAGTGCCACTATCTGCCAGGCTAAGAAAATATATTCAGTCAGCTAGTGCAATATGCCATGTTACTGAATACTTTGCTTGTTTTCAGTCGTAATAGCTTCACTGACATATGTAGTATGCAAACTTTTCAAAGCATAGAAAGATAAAAAATCACAATAACAAATGTATGACTAGAGTTACATGGCTCATCAGAGCATTCATACCGAATGTGAAAAAGTAAACATAAGCACTAGTAGAGAGTAAATATATGTCTCTAGCGCAGACCACAAAGAGGAAATGAAGACAGATATAACAAAGCATATGTAATGTATGTTCTTTGGTTTAATGACCAAATAATATAATCAGAGATTAAATGCAAAATATAAAAGTATGGGTATAAATAACATGAATCAGAGAACTATCAAAAATTAACGAGAATACTTGAGGTCCCATTAGTCCTTGAAAACTGCTTGCTTTTTATTAATAAAAAAAAAAAAGGGTTTTGCTTTTTTTTTATTTTTTTTAGTGGTGATGACAAAATTGAAAAACTTTGAAAGGTACATTAACGAATCTTCAAATCATTTATATAAGCAGTAATGACATTACTGGGAAAAATCTCACCCAAAAATTCTTACTATGTTCATTATGCACAGACTTCATTTCAGGAGACAGGGTTTATATCTTTCTTCCAGTTATGAGCTCAAGCAAATCTCTTGGGTGTTTCAGATTTCTCATCTGTGAAGAGACATGATTAAATTGTTTTATATGGTAGTTGAGCCAGAGATGAAAAGCAATACATGAAGACAGAGTGTTATTATGAAAGAATAAAAAAATATATGTTATGAAAATATATTTGGCATCACGTAAATTGCTGTTATTATGATTCACATCTAATAAGTCCATTGTTGTAGCCTTGATTGTAGAGCTACACAGTTAAGAAGAAATTTATCAAAGAATTGCAAAATTATAAGTCTTGATCAATTAATTGTTAATTGTTTATTGGAACTATTTAAAAACATTTTTATTTTCATTTTCAAATTATTAGAATATTTAGGATTAAACAGAAGACACATATTGCACAATCACCTATCAAGTGTGTGGTAAGATTCAGATTTTCATTTACTACTACATTTACTACTGAAAAACTGAGATTTACATAAATTGTCCCTAAATTGGAGATGCATACACACTGGAGCATCGGATAACAGTTTTAACTGGAGCTGCTCCTTGGAGAATGTAAGATGCAATTCAAAATACCCGGAACACCTATGAATTCAAGATTAGGACAGAGAATAGGTGCTAAAATAATGGTTTGAAACAAAGATCATAGAATCTTGGAATGCTTTGGGTTGGAAGGGTTGTTCAAAGTCATCTAGTTCCACACAGCTATAAAAAATGAAAATAAAAATTAAAAAAAAATAGGGTCTAAGCATTATAAAGTTGCACATAAGTCAGTTGTTTCATATTTGCATAAGCAGTCTTGCTTGTAAGACACAAATTAAGTAATTCTTCAGATCTGTTTAATATCTGCTGCTCTGAAAGTGTTTTGCTTTTGGATACTATGATTCAAGATGTGGACCAGATGTAGAGAGTCCAGAGATGAGCACTGAAAAACAGCAAAGGTCTGGAAAGTCTGACTGATAGAGACGCATCAAAAATGCAGTGGGAGAGATTTTTGTGCAAATGTCTATATACTAGTTATAAAGGAGAAAACTCTTTTCCTTGTCATTCAGGGAAGAGCCAGTTGAAATGGAGAAAGGGGAATTGAGATGAGATACTGATTTGGGGTAGAAAATATCATCATGACATAGTGAGGTATTTACCACATCTATGCTCTACAATTGCTGTGTTTAAAATAAACAGAGGGATCAGTAAAGCTGTATGAACTCCGCTGAATTTGTCTCTGTTACTACAGTTAATGAACAAACCTGAAAGCAGAAACTTACCAAATAGGACAATAAAAAAATCACCAATTTTATTATTATTATTATTTTTTTTTTCTGTTTGTTCAGCCCTCTTGAGTCCATTGGTACCTTTATGAAAAATATGTCCTTCCAGATGCTTTGTGATACTGCCACTTCTTTCAAATTTGTAGGAATATGGCAGTGAAGAACTTGTTGAGGAATTTGTTGTATTATGCATCTGCAAACAGTAGAAGTTGACAGATTTTATCACCAAGAGGTTTGCAGGAGGATAACGAAAAATTAGCGTCAGTTTCAACTCTCTCACAGTCGCCAAATGATTCAGAGCTGAAGCACCTGAAGCCCATCCTGCCTGCTTGCTGGAACAGGGGCACTGCTGCCATCATTTGGGGGTGCTTTCCATGGATTTCTCCATAGATCGCTACATAGGCTGCTCAATGGACAGTGTGACTAGGAAATGTTATCTTAAGGTATCAGTAATGCCTTTTACTTCTTTGCATCTGTTAGAGAATGGTTTGGAGATGGTGTGATATGCATAACACTCTTTTCCACTCTCCTCAGAGCCCTGTTTTGTGAATTTCAGGTAAACAGTGTTGGTTTCTGTACAAATCGGATGCAATCGAAACCTAGTAACATTTCCATAAACAAGATCACAGTTTCAGAAGCAGAGATAAATAATCTTTCATATTCTAGTCTCTCTTTCTTTCTCTCTCCCCCACCCCCCTTCCCCCCTTCTCTCTCTTTTTTCCTCACTATTTAGTTATTAGACTCAAAGGAGAGGAAAAAAATAGCAAATGTTGTGATGTTTTCTATTTGTATGTGTTAAAGAAAATTTCAAGAGGGATTTCTAATAGAAAGGTTGAAAATATGATCTGTTACCATGAAAGCACTGTAAAATCATCCAAGAAAAGCTCAGTTAGAAAATAATTTAGCATTTTAGCAGCAATTCTACACTCATTCACCTTCTGTTGTCAGAATAAATCAGCAAAAGGGAAATGTAGGAGGATTTCACTGAAATACAGCCATGTCACACAGTCCCAAATATAATTATTTCAATTCAAAACTCCTTTGATCCAAGTGATAACTGAGTTCCTTTAATGATGGCAGATTGGATAATAACGTTTTTCCTTATATTTCTTTAGATTTGTATTTGGTAACTTGAGTTATTTTTTGTTAGAGCAATCTTATTAACTTGTAAAATGTCATTTTTTGGTAGAACCTCACACACACTATCCTGTTAAAAGACAGATTGAGCTACTTTGTTATTATTACATGGAAAAAAAAGATTATATATACCAATTGACCTGCTATAGATAATAAATTTGTTTTTAAAAGATCAAATTACTGCCTCTGATCTGAGTAGTACTGAATACTGGATAGTAAATTACTGAATAGTAAAGTATCATTTTGAAATGTGAGAGAAAGATAAATGATTGCAGCATATATTCTGGCTGCTGTTGTTACCAGCTATTGGACATAGCATTTTCTATTGTCATATCGACTCTGAAATTTTTTTACAACTGGAACTTTAATTAGTTAAGTTCTTCTCTGCAATGCAGCTAGGTAGACGGACATATTCTTATTTAAAAGACTTTTATGTATTCAATTCATAGTAATTTAGTATTAAAATCCACTCACAATCTTTTTCCTTTTTCAGATATCATTTTTGGCAGGCAAAAGGAATCATCGTTTTTTAGCATATACTGATGGTAAACTGAATTTGATAGCCAAAATGTTGTGTATAATGGTCAGTTTTCTTCTAGAATTAACTTCCCATTAGATTATATATTTTGTTATTTTATAGTTTGCTTTCATTTCTAAAAATCTTGGGATAATTGCTGAACACTTTGGTACTGTTGTCTCCCAGACAGCTTCCCTGGGAAAGTATATACCTCTTCACCAATCACTTCTATTTGCCCGTCACAGATGAGAGATTAGATATCGTTCTTCTAGAAAGAATTAGATGATTTACGCTTTTCCAGATTTGTAACATTCCTTAATGAAAGAGACTCACATACAATATGTTAGCTCAATAGCTCATTTTTATCTAATTAACAATTACTAGCATTATCCAACAAATTTGAAAACCTTTCTTGTTGTTAAAGCACACCCACATTTTTCAGTCTCAGACCCATCTGCCAGTCAATTTCAACTTCATTAAATTTAAGCTTCCAAGGTAAGAATTTCCATATGGACTATATTTATTATTATATCTTTTTTAAATTACTTTTTGTGAAGATTTTTAGTCATTCTAAAGAACAAGACCAAGGGAAAATACGCTGATAATGCCTTAGTAAAGTTAGGGAAATTTTTTTTTTGAATGTGGCAGTCACCCTTGCACTTTGATGAAACATGAAATTTAACAGGGAACCAACTCAAAGTAATAGACATTGCTTTTGCTCTTTTGAGGCAGAATCTGCCTTTGGTAAAAGCACTGCACACACTCAGTAGAAATTGGTTATAGTTCTTGCTAAACCCCTTGAAGGCCACAATGCTGCCGTCCTAGTGAGACTGTGGGTAGGTAGGAGTCACAGGAGTAGAACAAGAAGTAGACTGCTCCATGCATGTAAAGGACAAACATTAAATCTGTGGATGAAAAAAGAGGAATGGAGCAGCTACACATTGTCGTGACTAAAATGAGAAGTTAAATTCAATGGTATGTGCTAGCAGCCAAAGTTACACAAGAGATAAGAAGAGGCTTAGATAAGCCTGTGGGTACACTTGATAAACAATTTGGAAAAGAGTTCAGAAGGAAAGATGGAAACAATAAGTAATTAGCTGAAAGGATAAAAGTGTGTGTCTGGGTAAGGAAACAGGAGTTATCATTAGGCCCCTATGGAGAGGAAACAAATCACTGATGTGAGGAGAGTGACCCAAAGAGTCAGGGAAGAGAGAAATGATTGTGCACAAGAACAGATTTAGAAGTTCATTCCCCACTACATTCATGCTCCTGAGCTAGTAACATAATTGAGAGCCTTTTTCTCTTTTATTTTCTGACACTTATATCCTTTCATGAAAGGCCACAGAGAGAATAATGACTTATTGCTTTATCAGCTGCTTTGTTAGTTCAGATGACAGAAATTTATGTGCTGGATCAAAAGTCCCAACAGCATTGATGATGCACATTGCTGTCAGTAAGATTCAGTACTAAAAAAAAAAAAAAAAAAAAAAAGAGTGAATCACAACAGAATCAAAAGTACATTTGTAAATTTAATTCAACCCTTTCCATATACTATAATCACATGTTTGGGTGATTTATTTATTTATTTATTTTTCTCGCAGAGTTCCAGGAATACAAGTGGTCATAAAAAAAATGGCTCAGGTAGAATGAAACGTGATGTAGAAATGACAGCAATGGAAGAAGCTCTTGTCACTGGGTTCATTCATAGCAGGAAGTAGTAAACCTACTGAGCACTGTTAGAGATGATAAGTCAAATTGTACTTTCCTTATTTTCTGCGTGTTTGACTTTGAACATCTGCAGCTTAAGATGCAGAGCTGCTGTAAACTCATGGCTGCACATGAAGTCACAGCAAGCTACACCAAATATGTGAATGCTATGCAATATTACAGAAAGACAAGACAAATCCCAAGTGCTTCAAGCTAAACTACTTAAAAGTAATAGCTCTTTAGACAATAACTCCGTGCCTCTCAGTCCTCATCTGTATTAGAAAGATAAAAACAGTCTTTTATCACAGTTTGGTCAGAACACAGACATTACTGTTTATGAACCATTCATCTGTAAATATGGTGAACCTCAACAAAAAATCCATGAGGAAAATCATTTTCGCCACTGTGGCAGTAAAGGATGTTAAGCCAAAAGCCACATGGCTGTATTCATTAGGGCAACATTGTGTATTCTGCACGAACTCTATGCTATGTACAAGTGGAAAAATAGCAACAATAAAACAGGATTAGAAAACATAAGCAGAACAGCAGAAAATGAGGAAAACTCTACTTTGATCATTACCAGAATAGCAAGCAATATACAATATAGTTGATGTTATAATAACACAAGTGTATTTTCTAAATACAACCTGTATGAAGATAATTCTATACATCTAAAAAAGATTTCTTATTTTTTAGAATAATATTAATAGTATTCATATAGATTAATCTTAATAGAAGAAACTCTCTGTTTCAGAGAGCACTTACACAAAACCTAGCCTTGGGAGAGTGAGAAGCAGTTGGCAGTGAAACCACATCTCCATAACAAGCTTGGAAGATTATGGGATTTTATTTCCATTTCTTTTTTTGGATTTGTGGAGCTCACTGTACTAATGGAAGAAATATACCATTCTCTCTTATAACAAGGCTTACTTTTATCAAAAGTCCATTCTGAATGGCATAGAACGATTATTTTTAAATTGATGCAGGTTAGGTCAGAACAAAAACACACAAAGAGGCATGCATGGAATTCTTGTAATGTATTAATGTGCTACTTCTATTGTCAGATTTTCTTCAAGTGTATTCTGTCACTCATTCAGATGTACATTTATTATGTCAGAACCTCCCAGATACTCTTAGTTAATAATGAATTCTCAGAATCATTTTGGTGAAATGGTTTGTTTGGTTCCTTCTTCCCTGTTTTTCCTCTCTTCTACTTCATCATCTACAATGTGGCAAAAACATGTTAACATTTCAGTGATGTGACAGAAATATGTCAATAACATTCAGTAGTCCCAGTGACAAGGATCACACACTTACAAAGACAAACACTCTTTATGTTATCACACAGGATTTAGGTGTCTTGCAAAATGTATGCTACAAAGAACATCTCAGAAATGCTGAAAGCAAGTGAGTATTCAGTAACATTAGGAAGTTACACAGTATGCATTCCTTAAAATACATCTGTAAGCCATGAGTATAGTCAGACAATAGAAGCCCTGCTACCCAGTGCTCTTATGAAAGAAACACTCCCTTTGAGTTTGCATTGTATAATTCCCTCTATAGCTTCTCTAGTTAAACAAACCACTTAACACTTTTAACAGAATTCTTACATTATGCTCTAAATCTTATGAGGATAGAAGTTATCCAGTGCTTTTTATGGTTCTTACAGGGAGCAGTTATCTAATAAGTATATGCATTAATGCTGTTGTTTTGTTTTGTTTTTTTTTTTAAACGAGATTCACTAAATCTTTTGGTCTCGGTATTTTTATTGCATGGTTAACATTTCTTCTGTGTGTTTTAACCTACTAAGCAACAGATAGTGATTGTGGAAATTCTTGACCTTCCAGTTTAAAATTGAGTGGTTGCAGGGTACAATACTTACCCCTTCTTTCAACTCATTCTAAATCTCTAATCCTAAAATTTGTTGCATGCTGGCAGAGAAGGATTAATAGATCACTGCCCCTCTCACCCTCACTTCTGCCTCTCCTTGTATTCTACTTTTAGACACTGTCATTACTGCTTCATCTCAAAGTTCAGATGGAGCCACTTGCAGGCAAAGATCATGTCTTCCTGCAAAATCTAACTCCCTTCTTTCCCTAAAAATAGTAACAAAAATGTACCAAGAAAGCACAGAAAATGGCTCTGATGTGCCTTACTTCCAAATGCACCGTATTAACCCCGTTTCCATGGAAATTAGTTTTAATTGGTTAGAATGAACAAGGTACTTACTCTGGACAACAAAAATCCTATCAGCTCACCGTGAGGACATAAAGGAAGAGGGGGAATCTTAGCCGATAGCTCAATGATGCCTCACCTGGGACTGAAGCTTGGAGGTGCTAATGTGCTTCCTGAAGCCATGGCAGTACCTCACATGGGGAGAGACAAAGGGATAGTGGTAGTGGATGCCTCCACCGCCACACCTCTCAGTGCTGACCACACTTTTCCTTGAAAACAGCCAAAGAACAACAGTGCTCAGATCTTCCCTCTGGTGCAGAGCAGGGGAGACTCCACCTCCAGATGCAGAGTCATCTTGAAACCTGAATCTTACAGCACTGTGCTCTGGTCACACAGATCTATACACTATCATCACAGAGTACTTGCACAATAGCACGCTATTACACAGCAAGATAGCAGATTCCCTGCTTTTCTGATAGTCTTAAATTGTTAGCTCTTCTCTATTGCAAAATGAAGTATACATTCCTGTTGGGGGGGGGAATGCAGTAATAGATGGACTCAGCAGTCCACTAATCACTGCTGCATTCTTACAATAGTTTGTCAAAGTTTTGCTATTACAAATCAATTTCAAATGTAATTATCCAGCACAGGAAGGCTTAAGCCCTTAAAAAATAAATAAATAAAAAAAAAAAAATCAGTTCTAAATTCTGTTAATCTCAAATGTAGAAAAGGTCAACATGAACAAACCAGAAGGAATAAAACGATACAAGACAATCTGATTAAGTGAAGAAATTTAATAGAAAAAGTAATCTATACATGTTTTTTTACAGTGTAAACATAACCTGTACTTTAAGACAATAAAGCATGGGAAGTAAATTTAAAGAAGCAAAGACACCAAAGAACACAGCTGCTAAACAAAATTCAATTTTAATCAAGTGATAAAAACCAGTGCTTCCTGGCTACAACTCAGCATGCTGATGTCTTTGGCATTAAAGCCTTAAAATAAATTGAAAGAGATAGGCAACTTACATTTAGGAAGCTGTTTAAAAGCAAAACAGGTTTCTGCCACTTCTTCCTTTACTGTAAAAGTATTAGAGACTAATTCAGTGGGCCAAAATTTCCAACAACTCTATAAATAATGCTCAGTATTGCAGAAGAAAGACAACAGAACATAGAAAAAGTGTCATAGAATGAAAAGTGGAATAAATCAGTATCTTCTGTTCAATTTTCCTCCTAATAAACATTGTGTCCTAAAGCCTAGTTTCAAGAGTTTTGTTCACTTTAATTTTACTATGTCCAGAGAGAAAGATATTTAATCTATTCTCTTGAGATAGTAATTCACTTCCTTATAAACCACTGAGAATCTTTTCTTGACATTCAACCTTTACCTTAGAACAAAAACAATCAGGTTTGTCTCGCAAGATTTCTCTTCATCTACCCTTCATGCCCTGTGACTGTGTTTATCCAAATAGCAAAGACAAGAGCCACCCCAGTAGAAATAGGTTTCTAAAACAATGGTATAGTCTTGATTCTAAGGAAACAAATTAACTTATTCTTTTACTTTTTGTTCTTCAGTAAAATCGGAGCTTTTGTTTTGGAATATATTGCTTTGTGGAAACAGGGCTCTATAAGGCTTTCCCTGAAGATAAATTTAAGTGCTAACAAACAAAGATGTTGTTGAACTACATAAAACTTTCAGACAGATATTCATCTGAATTAAAACTTTCAGTTAGCTTTAACGTGAGTGGATATCAGGGAAGCTTTGATCTCAGGATTTGGACTGTTGAGTTTAATACAGTCTTTTGAATGGAACAATCACTGTTGAGTAAACATTACCATTGGTAGTACATAAAAGCCTCTGAGTAAAACTTCTACTGAATTCTCCTCAATTTCTTCTCTTAATGATTTTGCATTGTGAAGGAAGAATTTTAGATGAAAGTTGTGTAACAATAAACAATAAGCATTTGTTCATGCTGGCATAAATATTTTGACGATAATGTTCATAAATATGTGAAGATAACTACTACACTTTTTGGATAATTGCTAGTCTCAAGTCCTAACAAGAAATTCCTTGAGCATATCAAGTCTGAAAGTATTCTAGAGACCACAGGTATAACATTTATAATTTATGGCTTCTAGAAAACCTATGATGCATTTTCAGCCAGACGGGATTTAGAGCCTGAACAAATAGCTACAGGGGATCAATAGTTCAGAGTTGAGAATTCTGCGTCTCTTGACATCCATTTATACCAAATGATGAAGATCAAGTCTATGAGCAATAGACTAAGAATTCTTTTCTTTACCTCACTGAGCTTTCATTTTCCCAGTTACAACATCTTCTATTTGCATAAATAAAATCAACACCTCACACATCTGAAGTAAACCACCTAGAAATAAAGAACAAAGATGTGTCACATATCTTACTTACTTGAACATCTCTGTAGAAATCAAACATCTCAGGGTGAGTGTCTGATGAGGCTGCTGCGACAGAAAACATTCTAACTGGGTCTATAAATTGGCTGTTGCTATCAGCAACACAGTGTAAGAAATGAGTTAGATATAAGCCTCACAGGAGACATGTTGCCCTGATAAAATTGTTTGTTTTCCAAAGTTTCTGTCAATATGACTTCACACAATTCTTCATTCTGTCTCAAGCTTATCATCTGAACCACAACCGCAACACAACTCTACTTTCATTGTCCATAAGATATGGTTGTGGCAACATAAAGAAGTATCACTTGCTTAGCCTAATTCATGGTCCTAAGGATTTCAGCAAGACTACTTTTATACAATAATTCTCAAGGGATTGAATTGTCTTAATTTTCATACTATCAATGTATATATCTTGTGAACTATAACTCACACACAGTTTTTCAATGAAATGATTTTTTTTCAGAGGAAAATTGTTAAAATATAAGAGCCCACACAACAACTTAACAAAACTCTAAAATAAAACATCAGTTTTAAAAATTAGTAAAGTAATAGAACAGAACAACAACAAAAAAAAATCAAACACCTCAGAAATTTCAGTGAAAACGTAGTTTTCCTTAAAGTCTTCAGACTGCATACTACTTGGGTCACTCTGGAAGTAGTGCCTCCTATTCATCTCCTATGAAATTACAGAAACAGATACAAAGAGTGACTTGTGTATTCTTAAAAGGAGAGATGTTAAATATCTGTCATCTTCTAAAAATTGATAGCTACAGTAAAAGCTGCTTAAAAGCACACTAGAATCTCATTTATGTCAGAAGGTCAAGCCATCTTTAGCACTGTAGAACAGATCAGTTGTCCTATTTATAAGACAGCAGTAATTGTGGAAACATCTACAGTGTGAAGTATAAAAAATAACATAAGGGTTCTTGAAAGATGTTTATAATAGAAATGCATTTTTACAGCCTATCATTTAAGATATGTATACAAGTTATTGATGTTATGGTTTTATAGTTAGATGGGAATTGCCAGAAGATTTAGTTTGTGAATCTCTAACAGTAAAATGCACACAGTGACTGAAATTTAAATGTGACTTTTTAATAATAATGTCATCTGTCACTTGTTAGCAAAGCTAATGGAAATGTGAAAGATCATTTTTTCATAGCCGAGATGAGAAAAGATTCCAATTTTCTTTATTTAGAATAGCCATGAAATTTAATTACTCTAAGAGCTACTTATCATGTCTGAGTTAAAATTAAGCCATTTCAAGTCCTATTTTCATGATTAGTGGAATATGAGAAGTTCACTATAAAAAAAGCAAATTCATAATCTTTATCACCCTGAATTGCTCACTATAGTGCAAGATTTCTCTCAAATTATTAGAAAGAATATGTTTTTCTAAGCTTTCAAAATATTTTTAAATATTTGAATTTGCTCCTAATCTACCATGTCAAAAATGTAAGACTAATTAGCATGTGATCTGTGGGATCTATGGGTTTAGCTGAAATTGTTACTTTTGAATATAAAATTTTTGTCAATAGCACCACCACCTGTTTTTGGTGTTAGCTTTCCACATAAGCAGTGTTGTGACTTTGTCAGCAAAGAACTAGAGAAAAAAATACCATGATTTTAAGCTGTTCTAATGGAGCAGAAAGTATGATTTATGTGCAACAATGAGACTTCTGGGTCAGTGGACATTTTCAGGATAGTCTTGGAAGGCAGTTGAAGATGGGAAATATTAGAACCACAGTATTGTCTAGAAACTTTGAAGTTTCAATAGGTATATCATGGGATAACAAAATAACTTGCTTTAGTGTAAATAAGTAATGAGACTTCAAGGTAAGTTAATGCTAACATATACTATATACTTTTTTAAAAGTGCAATGGACAAAGTTTCACATAACAGCAGGATTGCTGTTATGGATGAGGATGATTTTCACACAGAGCCTAGTTCACTTTAGAACAATTAAGATTTTTGGATGTAGCACCAAGTTTACTTAAGGAACTTGTGTTCATTAGAGTACACATTTTTTAGCCTAGTGTCAAAATGAATATTTAGAATGCAATTTCAGGCCAATGCAGTGAGGAGCAGAGACTGCCATCACTTTTCAGGTGCAATTTCTGTTTCAAAGTCAACCAATTTTTAAAATAAAAATTTTATATTAGTGTATTATTATAGTGTCAATATTCAGACAATATTTTTGATCATAAAATCTTCAGCTTAACACTGTTGATAAGCTGACAAGGTTTTTTTTCCAGGGGACAATGATATATATGCTTAATTTCAAAATGAATGAAACTAAAAGCTACTAGGCTACAGGAAAGAAGTAGATGTGCCTAAATTTTTCTCAATGAAATGGATTATTCAAGAATTTTTAAGAAAAACTTACTTCTTAATTATACCAAAAGTACAAAATTTTGCATTTGCACCCTGTGAAATTTAGAAAGTGCATGGTTAAGTTTGACATTGCTTTGGTTAACTTGGCTTCTTACTGGTCAGATCTTGTTTACTATGGCAACTCATTCCCTTTCAGGTTCAGTAAAAATTCAGGAGAAAATTTACATCATTATAGCATATTTTGCAGCTAAGAATAATTCTTTTTTAAAATAGCACAAAGTATGTGGTGGTTAATGCTTCAGGATTTTACTTATAGCTGAACCTGAATTAATGTTATACTAACCACTGAAGGAGGTAAGGAACATTAAAGACAAATTTTATTATGGTTAGTGTACCATGTTATTAAAGATATATTTTTAAAGAGACATTTTTCAATTTCTGTTGGCTGTTATGTTTCAAGGAACACAATGAATATTGATCTAATTGCATACTATGGGTTTGAATTAGACTTAAAATTTCAGCTGTAGTAACTGAATGTCCAACATTAACACAAATAGCATATAGAGGATTTCAAAATAGCAGAAGGATGAGTGAACTGATGGAATCTATTATTATTAGATGGGCTGATAATGAAAGGACAAGGAGAAATGATTTTAAACTAAAAGAAGGAAGGTTTAGATCAGATACTAGGAAGAAATTTTTTAATCAGAGAGTGGTAAGGCACTGTAACAAGCTGCCCAGAGAAGTTGTGGGTGCCCCATGCCTGGAGACATTCAAAACCAAGTAAGACAAAGCCCTGGGCAGAACTGCTGAGTGGCAGCCCTGCCCCTAGCACAGGAGGTTAGAACTAAATGGGCTTTAAGGTCCCTTCCAATCCAAGCTATTCTAAGATTCTCTGGTTCTGAGTAGGAAATGTCCAGTCCCCTGTCCAACTTGTTCAATATCTGCAGCAAAGCCTACTCTCACCCACATTCACACACCTGATATGTGTTTGCTGCTCAGTCAGGCAGCTGGCTAAAGACTGTGATTTGAGGTAGAGCATCTTCCCCTGTCCTTTTGACAGTTGGATGCATGAATGCCTGGAAATGGATGTGAATAATCTCATCTTCTGTGAAATATGGGAGTACCAAGTGAATGATTTTATGTCAAATACATGGTCTGAATTTTGAACTTTGCTTGTAAAAAACTCAAATATTTTTTCCAGGCAAGGTAAAAGATGAAGTAACTGGAGCTGCATTAGCTTTCCAAGGGATTTCATAAGAAGAAAAATTGTATTATATAGCTCCACTCTGATGTATTCATGCTATGCATATATTTCTTTCTCTTTACCCAGAAGATGGGTATAAAAGGTTATCTAAGTAAATGTTTTGCCTTAAAACTCTTGGTTTCCTATTGAAAAAAAGCCAATTCAGGCCAACTGAGAAGAACAAGAAATTCATTCCTGTTTAAGAGAAATGAAATGATTTAGACATCAAAAAATCTGTGTCTTCTTATCTCTAATAGTAGGTCAGAGTCATGTTAGTAACTTCATAAATATCTTGAAAATCTCTCATGATTGGGATTTGATTCTAGATTGGATCCAATGACAGAAAATGTTCTACAATATCAGTCAGCCAACTCATTAATGGTTCCTTACTATTTTAATATTGTTAATCATTCCTTACTACTTTAATATTAAGAAATTCCCACTTATGTATCTTCAGAAAGAATTTGATTCAGAAATACATCTATTAATTTATTCATTCATTAATTTTGCACATTTGTATTGTGAAGTAAGCAATAATGAATTTGGTAAATCATATGAATTAGCTCTAGGAAAGGAATTTTAAAACAATCTGATACATTTTATGGGAAGCATCAAAACAGCTACAGTTAATTGGCAACACTTAGTATAATTACATATATCTACTCTGTTGATTTAACTTAAGCAAAATATTTCAATTTTGACATGTTACTAAAGACTTTTCTTAGTCTCTCTGACCTTTATTTTCTTCATCTTTTATTCAGAATTTCATGGGACAAATGCTTGCAAATTTTAATTCTTGCTATTTCAACATTTTCTTAAAATAGTGCAAGTGTATATCAGGAACAAAACAAAGCATGTTAAGAAGCTGCAGGAAGATAGTTTGCGTTTGTCATTCTGCAGAACAAACTCAGCTATCACACTGGAGACCTTGGACACTAGTGGTTTTCTATGGACAGAATATGACAAAGTTGCTCAAATCTACAGAAAATTATCAGTTATAGAGGCATTAAGTATACTTTGCAGAGTCTTCTTTATTATAATCATGATAAAATTATTTTGTTTAAGAAAGTAATGCATTAAGTTCTTATCTTACAAATCCTGCTTAGGTCAATTTGATTCATATTGAAATCTTTAAGAGTAAAAATCATACGGCCCTTCAAGTATTTTATTAAAAATATGAAATTCTAATATTCTAAGACAAAAATCCAGATTTTTTACTTATTCAACTGAAGAACACACTGTTTTATGAGCAAAACACATTTTTAGTATTATTATCTTTTACCTAGGATAAAATAAATAAATAAATTTGCTTAAGATATTCAGAAAGACGTTTCTTCTGAAAGAGAAGGGAAACCAAAACTTCTGTGTCTCAGTATTCTATCAGCATTGCCATATCAATTCATAATGATTTTCTTCGTGATAAAAAATTTTCCTATATAACCTTGTTCTTCAAGATTTATTTCAAGCTTTCTGAGAAAAATCAGTAATCATGATTTGATGACAATACTGCACACATTTTTTTTTAAAAAAAACATATTTGTCTCATGAATTTAAATTTGTCCGAGTACATATAGGCTGCATTCCCTATTGATTTTTATTTAAAGAAAAATCATTAAACTGGCATTAAAAATAAAATAAAACAGAAAATTTGATAAGGAAAAAGCAATGTTTTGTGCAAGATTCTGCCACAAAACATACCATGACATATATTTTACCTAAACACCTCCTACTCCATTCATTTTGGTAAAGACATGATGTTTCACTTTGAAATCTGAATGCCTGTGTCACTTGTTACCATAATGCACAGACACGATCAACATTGGTGAAATCCTGACAACTGTGGCTTTGTGAAAAAGAAATAAGGCAATGTTGTCTTCAAAAAACTGAAGTCTTTAAAAGTGAAGGATAGGAGGAAAATGACATATTACAAGGAAGATAAACCATCATAAGCTGGGTCATTATGAAACCCTCTAACATATCTTTTTTACATTCCTTTACATAGTGCACTTTTAAGCTCTGAATTTACCATTTATTTTTTGACCTACCTCAATTTCAACACGATGAGAAATGGCTGATGTTCCCCTATTAAGCACATGATTAACTTCTAAAAGGAGATATTCATAACAAACCCAGCCTATTGAGTTGAAGGGCACAGTAATTGAAAAGCATCTAATGATAGCTTTTTCCAAAAGAAAGCAAACAAAAATTCAGCAGTAGAGTAATGAATTCTGGAGTGACCATGAGCAGCTAAATGAACACAGGTGGCACTTTCCACAAGAAAGATATTTGTAATAGACTTTAAATTAGCAGGAGAAAAGTATAAGATTTAAATGCTATTGAAATCTCACAAGTGTGAAAGACTTCATACATCATAACTGAAATGAAGGAAAGTGATTAATAACTGTCCTTTTCCCTAAACGAGCTGCCACCAGAAGCACTGACTCTCAAGTATAATAATAATAATAATAATAATAATAATAATAATAATAATAATAATAATAATAATAATAATAATAATAATAATCAGATATTCTTGATGTTAAATTTCTCAGATTTTTCTACTGACCCTAGCAAGCTGAAAGTGTGCAATATTTTAAGGACTTCTAGAGGGAATCATAGAAGTGGTTATGGACTTCTAGGTTTGAAAATTGTCTGGGTTCACTCATCTGTCTGGTAACATTTGGTCACTCATGCATTATAACAACACAGCAGCAATACTACCAATAGGAATGTACTTATCTCATATGCTTAAATAATTAACTGCATTCAGGTGCTAAATTTGCATTTATTATCCCACCAAGGAGGGAACGGCTACTGTGGTAATGTTTGCACTTTTTCAATATTGGGATACTTTAAATTGGATTAAGTATATTTACTTGGTCCTTTGACTTCATCCTCTTAAAGTATATTTGGATATATTTTCTCTGGTTTGCTTGGAAGGAAATTAGAGAAATTAAGTCCTTCAGTCAGCAAATAGAAGCAGATAACAGATGTGATCCATTAACTTCAGGGCAAGGCTGCACAATTGTTACAATGGTAATTAGGGATTATTTAGGTACATGAATCATGGCAGGAAGAATGGTGTTACAATGGAAGGATTCAGGAGGTAATATAAAATTGAAGACATAGAAAAATATTTGGGAATGTTTTTTTTTTACAGCTCCACTGTACTTTCTGACTTTCTCTCTGACTCTTTTCCACTTAACCACTTCACTGAAAAAGTCTAGTTCAAAGGTGTGGGCAGGAAACAAATCACCATGATAATGCTCGACCAGCATCATAGTTTGCTTATAGACAGATACACAGAAGTAAATCCTTGCCTTGGGTCTCGTTAATAGATTATTTATTTATTTATCTATTTATTTATTTATTTATTTTTGGTTTAAATAAAAGAACACTGAAAGATAGCCTGTATCTCATTTTTCTCATTAATAAGGAAGTGTCAGATCGGTCAAAATATACATTCAGCTTTTTGATGAAATCTTAAATGTGTAAATGTCTATTGTTTGCAAGTAAATTGATACATACATTGACTCAGTGGGGTCTTAACATGTAATATTTTTCCTTCATTTCTAGATTCCACGATATCCATACTTCCCTACATTGGATGTTATTGATGCATATCCTTTTGTGTCCTAAGTGGGTTACAAATATATAAATATATTGTCAACTTCAATCTTCTGCCCAGTAGCTGTGTTTTTGTCTTATTTCCACAACAGGACTTTAAACTCTATAAGTTAACTTCTATGCAAACAATACAGAAGAAATATGCCCATACTTTATAAAACCTTTCAAATATCTGTTAGCAACAATAAATTTCATGACAGTTTTCAAACTGATATGCCTCCCACAAACCTACTATGTTGAGGAGTTTGTCAACATTAGTAAAAGGTGTTCAACTGAGTACAAAATTTACAAAGAAATAAACAAAGTACTGAGTTTTCCATTATTAAGAAATGCCAATAAAATTAAATTCTAATTTAATTAAATACTCCTATTATCTCTCTCTGTAGTTTCCTATTCTAACATTAACGTCAGCATAGTACTGGACTGAATACTGGTCCAACTCAGTGCAGATATTTTTTCTTAGGTTATCCATTGTTGTCAATTCAGACAATTTTATTAGAAAGAGTAAGGGTCTCTGCTGAGTGCTGGGAAGACCTACTGAGTTCTTTGCTGATGTGTGGTGCTGATATGCTCTGACAGCATTTCCACATAAGATTTCAACTTAAGAAGTTCTGAATCAAAACCAATTTTTAGTTTTATACAAATCTTCAAACTCAGCTTTTTAAAGTGAATGCATCAAATTTTATGCAAATCATGTTTTGAAAAATCACTTTAAAAATAAAAACACTAAGCATGTAAGTTGCATTTCTGCAATTATTTATATTCAGGACTAGCAGAGTATTCATACTCCAGATACAGACTACATTAAGTGAGTGTCCAATAAACCACTTGAAAATGCAGAGGGTTTGTTTTTGTTTTTTTTTGCTGTGTTTGATTTATGGTTACAAACAGACATTTTAGAAGATAACAATCTGTCCTTCACTGCTTGTACAATCAATAGGTGTACAGAGGTTGGGATAAGTAAGATTACCACAATAGAAAGATAATAAATGGAAAACGTTCACCAATGTTATAGGCTCACAATAAACTCCACAAGAAGCAATCTCCAGAAAAAGACCCTTCCTCAGTGGCAGTCAGAACCTAAATGGAATGTAGGAGAGGTGCAGCCAGGCTCCACCCCTTCCAGTAGAACAGGTGAATTGCCTTCATGTTGCTCCTGCAGCAACTTATTGCTTGCCTCAGGTGGTCAGTCAAAGGTTCAGGCCATGATCAACAGTTCCCATGCAACTGCTGAAGATTTAAATAAATTCTGCTATTCCTATGATCTTCTTAATTTTCATATATCAAGGACAGTGATAAAAACAACATGTTACATCTGACCTTACAAACACTGCTTTTTCTGAAGTAAGTTTACCCATCTTCCTGCCTATTCCCTCTATTAGGTGTAATTGGCTGCGGTACACAGAAGTGAAGAAAGAGCCTTGGGGCTTGCTGTAGATAAAACAGTCCTCAAATTGTATCTTCAAGAATTCATGGCATAGGTCTACTCCTTTATTTCTAAAATATTACTGAGAAACATTTCTTAATAAATTCTTCCAAAAATGTACCAGAAAGAGATACTACTCAAACTTCTAGAAACATACTAATTTAAAACAGTTTTGACTTCTCAATTTTGCTGCTGCTATGTGAACTCTGAATTGCTAAGATGCTATTTTCATTCTCACACTCACCTCCATCTAGGCTCCTCAGAAGAACATTTCCCCTTAAAACAGAAAATATTCATATTCTGAAAATATTTAAATGTCAGATTCCTGCTAGCCTGCCCCAGAAACAGCTGAGGGTGAAATAGAAAAGCAGACAGAATTTCAACTTCCACTGGGTTGGTAGTCATTTCTCAGATACACCCTGTTGAAGAAAAATTGATAGTTCTGTAGTTTAATTTATAATAAGTAAAATGTCACAGAATATTTGCCCAGTCAATCACCAATATTTAACTTAATTGGAGACTTATAAATTCAAAACAAATCAGAGAGCAAAATCATAGCAACTAATAAGATGGTATTGCCTGATCATTTAATAAAAGCTACATTATCCTAAAGACAGTCAGTACAACAGGTGCATTGGTTATGCAAGTTAAATTAGGGACAACAACATAATTAACTTACTAGGAAATTTAAGGGATATTATCTCTATTACTGTCAATGCACAGGACCTACAACCAACATTAAAAAAATATGAGCATAAAGCATTTCTGAATGCTGCAGTTCCTCATTCAGAAAAAAAGTAGTCCAGAGATAAGTAGCTGTCACTTGGAAATTCAAAGCATAAGCTCAATTTGTAATCTTTGTTTTGGTTTTTTTTTTTTTTTCCTTATGTTCCTAATTGTACTGTGTTTTTTTTTTTTTTTGGTTGGTTTTTTTGTTTTTTTTTTGTTTGTTTGTTTGTTTAATTTATTTCTTTGTTTGTTTTTCTCTAGATATAATCTTCATGATTTGTACAAGCATCTGGACCAGTTAATTATTATGGCCAAGGAAAACCTTCATGAGTATAGAAGACTGATCTCTGGTTTATGTGATTTTGTTTATTTTTAGTGTTAAAGAGATCATAGAGCTAAGTTTATGTTAAATTATTTCTATTCTAGGAGAAAAAGCTTAGATAAAAAGTAATTGCTGAAATTATGACACCTACACTTGCCTTTAATCTCTGTAGAATAGGTTTTAAGGTCTTCTGTAACCTACATTAGTGATTATTTTGTCAGTTCAGATTGGTCTTCAGCATTACCTTGATTTGTTCAGAGTAATAGCAGTATCTGATTAATTCTTCATTAAGATGTTGATTTTACTGGTCATCGGATTATAGAGCTGTTTAGAGTAATTGAATTATTTGTACTAGAACTTCTCCACTGTGCATTTAATTGGATTAGCACAAAACAGGCATAAATCACTCTTTATCCAGAAATGCATTGTTCATTCATCAGTTCATCACAACTCTACATCATTTTACATTTACTCTTCATCTTAAACTGAAATCTGCCACAGAAACTGATAACCTGTTTAAGACATTTTTATGTGTGCTGCCATTCTGAAAATAGTATGTTTTCTCTGTGATATTGGAGATAAATACCTCCATATGGTTTAATATACATATATATATGCATGAAAAAAATATTGCTTTCTATATGCTCCTTAAAAGACACTAAAAAAATACACTTGAATAATAATACAGACACAACAAATGCAGAAATCCATTTCCTCCACATGCAAACCAGGACACTGGCAGCACACATATTATTCAAAATCATTTTTAGATTTTCACATTTCCAGTTGTAGTTACATTAAAAATTCAACTTCTGATTAAGAGAAATGCCTTAACAGCAGCTGATACCCAGTCTTCATTACTTGAAAACTATATTAAGAAAGCGAGTTGATATTCACTGTGAGAGAAAGTGACAATAGGAGACCACTGAAGTGAATATCAGTTTATTCCAGAAAGTAATTTGGTGCTTGGAAAAACACTGGACTAATTAGAATGCTATAGAAAAAATACTATTAATGCTTTTTCTGTTGATTAGAACATTTGGCAAGAATAACTAAACAGATCTGTTAAAAATAGTATTACTTATATAATGAAAATTTGAGGGTTTTAATCTCCTAAAATGCAATTTGTTAGTTAATCTTGGTTTTGCTTTACTTTTCTCCATTTGTTTGTTTGTTTTTGTGGTTGGTGGAAGCAAGAATGTTTTTCTCATCAAACTGATTTGAAAACAAACAAGTGAATAACCATTAACACACACACACACACACACACAAAAAAAAAAAAAAAAAGAAACTGCTTTTAAGTTTGTCACTAAACTTACAGGCATTAAGGAAAGAAAGGAAAAAAGAAAGAAAAAAAGAAAAAAAAGTGAAGAGAAAGGGTAAATCACTGAAACAGTTACCGTACTTAAAGTGCATTGATTCTCACAGACTAGTTTTTCCTTTACTATACCTAATCAAAATAAAACTTTGCCATTTAAGGTGAAAGCTGCTCTTTTATGCCTATCCATAATTCAGCTGAAGTCACTGTAATGTTCTGCAGATAATGAGTTTGCAATGGCTGTTACAAAAATGTATTTCTAGGAGAAGAACATTTAAAAACATTTTTTCCAGTCTCAATTGTTACCTGAGGAAAAAATAAATAAATTCTCACATCCAACCATTTTTTTGGCATGAGAATTCCCAGCTAAACAAAGAAATATGTAGCAGGAATAAAATGGTATGTTAGTACATGACATCATATTAGAGATAGGGCATTGAAAACTATATTCTTTGCTAAAATCTGTGATGTCCTTCAGAGAAAAAAAAGTAAGTGTGAAAAAGACTTTAATAATTTAAGTACTAAGCATATGCTTGTGTCTGATTTCTGTTGCAGTCATTTAACAATTATCTACTATGCTACTATTACTAAATGCTGACTGCTTATCAGTGGGCTGTTACTGGTATGAAATGGCAGGCCACAGATAAAAGCTTGGAATTAAAAAAGAAATTGGTAGCAGAAGGCAGACATGATGTTTGAATTGTTGGCAGTAATTCTATGCTACCATTTTATCTACAAAGTGGTATTTAGAAAAGCTCTGGAGAAACATAGAAGCAACAGGTGTCAGTAGACTTCTTCATCTTACATTTTGCTAAATAATTGAATAATTTAATAATTTAACTTCTACTGCAAATCACTGGATTTTTAATTTAACTGACCTGATTCTGACAGTCTTATCAACACATTTACCAGTTTAGCAGCTGATTAACATCTAGTCCAAAGTTTACCCTGTCCAAAATTTGATTTATTCACAGAAAATATCAAAGCATATCTTCTTTCATTTCCTTCCTGGGTCTATCTTTGTTTCATACTAGTTATTTTGCTGCAAGCAATAGTCAATTATATTCAGCTGGAATCCATCTAAACCTGTGAGCCATAGTCATTGGCTTTGCAGTATGTCATCAACTACAATGATACTTATAGGTAATGTGAGATCCTCACAGTCTTCTGTAATTAGCAATAGCTTTTCCATCTCAGTGGGGCCCCTGGAAAATACTCACTTCACACAATAAAGAAAAGCAAGAAGTTTTGATAAATAGATCTTTCTTCTGTAAGAGGTTGCACTGGATGCAGATGTCAAGGCTGCTGGCAGAAGAGGAAAGGACTGCTGCACTCCAGCTGGTTCCAGCTGGTTAGAATGGATTACTACTGGATGCAGCTAAGCCACTCAGCCAATCTGTTCCTCCCTCATGGAATGCATATTTAAGAAAGCATGAAATACTCATAGCATTAACACAGTGAGAAAATGTTTAAGAAACAGCCCTGCAAACTCTAACATCAGAAAAGGACAGGGGGAGCAGTTGTTCTCATAGAAAGCAGACTAAGATATCAAGGTGAATCAGAAAATCACAGAATATCCCAAAGTTGTAAGGATTCTTTGAATCCAGCGTCTGGCTTCAGGCAGGACTACCACAGAACTCCAGCAGCTTGATGTTGTGACCACTGTGTGCCTCTGTTCCACCACAGGCAACTCTCCACAGGCTGCAGCTCCAGCCCAGGGTGTACTTCTGCTGGGGCTCTCCATGGACTGCACATGAGGATCTTCTCTGCACGATTCCCCACATTGCCTGGTTGCCTGTGACCAATGAGTACGTTGTCTTTCGAGTGTTTTTCAGTAACTCCCAAAATAATCTCCATAATTTTGCTAGGCATTGAAATGAGACTGACAGGCCTGTAACTACTAGAGTCTTCTTTCTTACCCTTCTTGAAAACTGGGACATTTCCCAGCTCCAAGTTTAGTAGGAATTCTCCAGATTTCCAAGGTCATTGGGAAAATAATAGAGGTCTTGTAATAACATTAGCCAGCTCTTTCAGTCCTATGGATGAATTCCATCAGGCCCCATGACCTTAAGTACATTCAGCTACATCTGAAAATCCTGCACAAGTGCAGAGTTATTTGGGATTTTATTTTCAAGCAGAAATTTTCCTGCAAACCGTGGAAAACCACAGTGGAGAACATTTTCCCAGTGCAGCCCATGAGGGACCCCATACCACAGCACGTGTATATGGCCTGAAGCAACTGCAGTCTGTAGAAAGGTGTTATAGGAGGAATTTGTGTGTTGTTTTTTTTCTTTTTTTAAATAAGTAGGCCATATAGAGAAAAACTATGCAGATAAAGTACTTGACTGATGTAATTAAAAGGTATAACATTTAAAGTTTTAAAGCTGGTTATTGCATGGTGGTGATGGGTTGATGGTTGGAGTTGATCTCGGAGGTCTTTGCTAACTTTAATGATTTTATGATTCTATGACATATTTCCCATACATATTTATACTTAGTTTTCTTTGTTTCCTAACATCTCATTCTCTCTCTGCTCATGCTATCATAATCTAAATTGTCAAACTCCCACAGTTTCAGTGCACTGAAATGGCGCTACATCTGTGGCTTCTTATGGCAAGGTATGCATATTCCATCTCAAAGCCACAGTTTTCATTGCCTGGTGACAGTCAGAAACTACTACTTGAGAAATACAGACATGTCATTCTATACTGTGACTTGACTATTTGCTACTATTTTGCTGCTCACAAAGCTTCATAAAAACTTAATAAAGGTACCAGGCCATTAAAGACAAGGTACTGCAGATGAGATTTTTTTGGAAAGAAGCTAACTCAAGAATGAAAGGTATATATTTCAGCAGCTCCATTCAGTCTTCATATTTTAACATGTGCAGTTATCTTGTTCTTTATAGTCTATCATTTATTTTTTCTTATTTTCTTACCCTACATACACATAAACTATATTGGTTAAGCACATCCATAGACACAGCCTCAAATAGACAGTCTCAAATAGAGACAGATGTTCCTCTGTGAGATAGGGTGCTGGGATAACAATGTCATTATCCTGCAAGTGCTTGGTCATCACTTTAGTTTCACTTAATGTTCACTAAGTGTATGTAGGGACATGGTATCACTGATTTCTTCTTTCCCAAAAAGCTGACCTAGCAGGGCATAGACACTTCCTTGCAGAGAGGAAATGTACTGATTTTATATATATCAAGCACTGACAGAATGTTGTGGGAGCCTTATTATAGTGTGGAAAACTTGTAAGCAGAATTCAAGTCATGATGTTCTTGTACCTCAAAATTTATAAAACATGTTTTGAATTAGTCTCTAAAACATTTTAGTTTGGATTTTATTTATCCACACCATTATAATATTGTTCAATATAGCAGCTTCACTAAGAGTCATACCATCTCTCATGCTAATAGATTCTTCAGGTCTCCCCTACAAACACAAGTATAACATCAAATAATATGTATATATAAGTATATATAATATCAAATAACTATTCAAGTTCTGGGTCTTATTTCATTATTGTAGTATGATTCATCTTTGATGTTCAAGAATCCACTTGATTCATACAATGTCTGGTTTAGTTTTAATAGAAGGATAATCAAGTTGAACCATGTGGGACCTCCATGTGGGACTTCTCATGTGGGAGACATTCAGTAGATCCTAACCTTTTCTTTGAGTTGATTTTTATAAACATTCCAGTTGGTATTATCTTATAAAATGACAACAAAAATAATGTTAACAGTTATGTATGTCTTATCATAAAAGCAATCACTGAATAAATTATGATCTAAATGTCAGCAAAATCTTTAAATTTGAGGATACTACATTTACTAGATGTTCTGGAATATTTTCTGCTGAATGTTTGTTAAGCTGGGGCAAGAAAAGAACTAAGCCACATTCAAATGTTGAGTTTGTGGCTGGGATAATATAGTTGAATCTCTACGGATAAGGATCAGGGAGAGGATCAACAAGGTGAATATCCTGGTAGGGGTCTGTTATAAACCACCTTACCAGGATGAAGAGACGGATGAGGTGTTCTCTGAGCAGCTGGCTGAAGCTGTGCAATTTCCAGCCCTTATTCTCTTGGGGGACTTCAACTTCAATGAAATATGCCAGAAATACAACACAGTGCAGAAGAAACCATCTTGGAGGTTTCTAGAGTGTATGGAAGATTCCTGCTGCAGCTGGTAAGAGAGTCTACCAGGGGAAGTGTCCTGATAGACCTGCTGTTCACAAACAGAGAAGGACTGGTAGGAGATGTGAAGGTTGGGAGCTGTCTTGGACAGAGTGACTATGAAATGGTAGAGTTCTTGATTCTTGGTGATCAGGACAAGGGGCAGCAAAACTGCTACCGTGGAGATCCAGACAGCAGACTTTGAACTGCTCAGGATGTTGGTATGGTGTTCAAGAAATGTTTAGATGTTATACTGAGGGACATGGATTAGTTGGAAATGCTAGTGATAGTTGGACTAGATGCTCTAGGAGGTGTTTTCCAACCTTAGTGATTCTACAGTTCTAAGCATACATAAATTTTTATCAAATTTCATCATTACAAAAAATAAG
Organism: Perdix hodgsoniae; assembly: GCA_035772895.1. Taxonomy (NCBI): domain Eukaryota; kingdom Metazoa; phylum Chordata; class Aves; order Galliformes; family Phasianidae; genus Perdix; species Perdix hodgsoniae. Next base: position 5,367,025 of record JAPSGF010000033.1, read on the forward strand.
TCATCTATCTGATTGTGTGCTTCAGTATGACTTCAGTATGATACCTGTAGTTCTGCATGAAAAGACAATGATGAAGTTTCTGCCTTTCTTATAGGGCTAGACTCTCAGCTGCATAAATGTAACAATGTGTTCATTCACCTCTTTGGAAGTATATGTCAAAGATTCTGGAGCAGAACTTAAGAAGAAAAAAATAAACTGTAAATTTTTGGCCTCACAGTTATGAACTGATACTGAATACTAAAGCAGGGGATTACAACTTTCCTTAAAAACTTCCTGTAATTTGTATAAAATGTGTGCTAAAAATGAAGTCTGAGTACCAGAAACAATACTGAATGTTTCCAGAATTTCTAGACAGACAGAGCATATTCACAGTTTAATGAGTACACAAGGTGTATAGACAAGTGCTCAGCTTCCTCAAGCAAGTCCCAACTGACAGAATGCTTTGCCCCCTCATATCAAGTTTTTTGAAGCTTCTTTCAAAATAGATAACTTGCAGCAGAAAAAAAAAAAATTGACAGTACACACTTTTTGTGCTTGTTTGAAATTTTACACTCAGTTCCAAATTAATGCAGTTTCCAGGTGTTCCTTTATTTGAATTTATCCATTTAACAGCAGTTGTTGACATTTCATATTAGACTTCGCATCCTGCACCAACATCCCTTCTCCCATTACCTTTAGAATTTTCCTTAACTTTTTTTAATGTTATTGACATTGCTCTTGCTACTCTAGTGGGCACTACAGCTTTTTCAGATTCACATGCTAGGAAGCAGAGTTACATGTGCATGCAGGCTCTTATGGGGTAACAGAGAGACGCGTTCATCCTCATATGACTCCAGATGGAAAGCATATAATATATAAATAGCAACTGGATTCCATAAAACTATTCCTTATCAAAGTTCTCTTCCAAGTTTAAAAATCCTGATAGGACATAAACTAGTTATATATATATATATTAAATATGGGTCATTTAATCTGCTTTCTGAGTCTGAGGACCTATAGCATATATTTTATTAATTCTAGAGGAGGAATGAAAGAGGTAGGTCTTTAACTATCATACAAGAATAGACTTGTTGAAAGGAAGTTTTACAATTGGCCCCAGGGTTGAGGTTCATACATCAGAGAATAATTAAATTTCATTGTTAAAATATGTAACAAGCCCCAAGCTATTAAATTAATTAACTTCAGGAACATTATTGAGCTAGAATTTATAATGAAATAGACAGACGGTATTTTAGAAACCTCTTTAGGCAGATGAAGTTTGGTTATATTTATGAGAAATTTAATGATCGGCCAGCATTCATTACTAGCTTGTTGATGTTCTCACGGTACTGACTTATTCTTCATTTAAATATCAGATGCAACTCAATTGTGAGGATATATTTTCTTGATGTTATTTAGCTTATTTAATAAATTTTGATATATATTGTATGAAACGACAACACACATTTCAAAGCTCATATATTTGTAAATTATTTATGGAACTGCACAATTATAAGTACCCTCTGAGAAGGGGAAACAAATCTTCCATTGAATGACCTATAATGGACAAAACATTTTTCCACATGTAAGAGGAAAGCTTTATATTTTTAATGCTACTGTTAAACACCATTTTAGTGATAGATAGTACTTCAAATCATGTTAGTGCGAAGCTATCATCTTTCAAAGGCTGACTTTTCACATTTGTTTCATAGAGCTTTGAGAAACTTCAGCTTCATCTGAAATGTGAAATCTAAGAATGCTAACAATTAACCAAGCTATGTGTGTTCTGCAGCAAGCAATCAGAAACAAGAAGTCTGAATTTTTCGGAGCTGCTGAGGGGAAAAAAAAAAAGAGAGAGAGAGATTTTGCCTTTATTTTCAGTGTAGGCATTTCTGTTGATATTGCAAGCAGGACAGGAATAAGAATAATGTTTTCCAAACAAGGGGCAAAATGATTATTCTCCTTCTCCCATATTTCTGAGAAACAAGCAGAAAATAAGCCCTGAATATAAGTAAATTTATGAGATATTTTTCTTTTTTCACTCAATTTGCCTAAATACTCATTAACAACTTCAAAAATAAGACTCAAGAGTTTTTCCAGGAGTTTTTCAAGGATGGGAATATCTTATAATGATCCTATCAATTGATACTGAAGTTCTGTAGATCACAGTATGAAATCTACCTGTCTGAAGCACTGGCTGATTATATACATGTACAATATCTATAGAGGAGAAAAACATTCAGAAAGAAAAGAGAATATTTATCCCTATATAAAAGGAAAATCATGTTTCACTGAGTTCATACTGGTTACTTAGATGTATGTGCAATTTTTATCACACAAAAGTTGAATAAATATGCTTGATGGAAATAGCAATTTTCATTATTGATAGAAGTATTGTCCATCATCTTTTCTTCATATCACTCACATGTTGTATCTTTTCTGTAGTTTACACTAGATATACTATGTATGTAGAAAAATTAAAAGCAAAGAAAGAAGTCCTCAGGAATCACTGAAATGTAAATTATTAAATATATTACTGTGCTAGGTGGAAGAAAGTGCTTATCCAAAGGCAGCAATATTTTAGATTTAACTCAATCACAGTGTGAAGTGTAGAGTAAGTAGATACAACCAGCTTAAAAATTCTTTCACTTTTCCTTTACTGTATTTTTAGAGTATCTGGTTTATTATAAATAAAAATAACAGCAAAAATACTTTGCATAACCTTGAAGTAATTAGTATTATCTGCATCACCAGAGCAAAACATCACACATTAATAGATGTTAAAATATACAAATCATTTTTGCTTCACGGAATAATTTTTGGGAGCATATGTGTGAATAATCATAGAAAACCGATTTCTTGGACTGGGCTACAAGATTCTGGTAAACATCTGTGTTGAAGATACAAGCATTTAAAAGACTTCTGATGTATTTTAAAAACTTTAATTATATTTTTAGCTTCCTTTAGTTTAGGTGGTTTGGTAGGAAACTCAGGTCATGTTAGAGAGATTACTCAAAAGACTGAAGTCATTCCCCTATAAATCTATGCCAGGAATAAAGATATGTTTTCTAAAAATTCTTGAAATCTACTTGAATCTAATTATGACCATTGGTCCAAAGGAAAATGAAAACATTCTCACGAAAATCACTACTATCTCTAAAACGTGATCACAAGTTCATCAATTAAAAAATAAATAACATGAAATTAATAACAGTTCTTTGAGGATTTGAGGAGTCAGTTTGATTTCACTTCTTGACCAAAAGAGCCTTTAAAAATATCTTTTCACTAAATACATCATTCAACATGCTCACAGAAAAAAGAAAACAACAACAACTACAACAACAAAATTCTGCACAACATCTTTCAGCTTAACATTAAGCTTCACATTTTTTAATCTATGTCACAGATAAATAAATTAGTTTGAAAATCAGAATGAATTGTGAAAACAGTAAGAAAATCCTTTTTATGGGTTTCTAGAAATGAACTCTTGTTTCTGTTCTTCATATGTAACTCAGGAGCAACTGCACTGAAATCAGTGCAGAGAAATCCAAATCAAAATTATAGGCTGAAAATTCTGAGCTAGAAGCAGTACATTTTTCCAATCACGAGAGCTAACACACACACAAAGACAAAAGGCTACATTCAGAAGAAAAAAAAATAAAATAAATAAAATAATAATAATAATAATAAAAACAATCAACCCTTGCGATGTTAGTATGGAATAGTGTAAATTAGTGTTTATGCTGGAAGGAAAAAAGGGAAGTGGTCAGATCATAGAATCGTAGAATCGTGGAATCATTGGAGTTGGAAAAGACTTTTGAAGGTCATCTTGACCAATTTCTCTGCAATGAATGGCAACACCTACAACTAAGTCAGGTTCTCAGAGCCCTGTCCAGCCTGACCTTGAATGTCTGGAAGGATGGGGCTTCCATCACCTCTCTGGGCAAACTGTTCCATCTAGTGCCTCACCAGACTTATCATGAAAAACTTTTTCTTCATATCTAGTTCAGTCTCCCCTCTTTTAATTTGAAATCATTTCCTCTTGTCCTGTCTCAGCAGACTCTGCCAAAGAACCCATCCCCTTCTTTCATATAGCCCCCCATAGCCTACAGAGGTCCCTTTTGATGTCAGTCAGTCTGGTTCTGTCTTTCTGGCAGTGTTTACTAGTTGTGCAGTATTGGCGCATTCAGCACCCGATGGCCACATTCTCCCTCAAAGTTCTTCACATTCACTGATAGAGCGTTTGTTCATAGAAGCAATTTATTGGCAACAGTGCACAGGTTGGAGCTTCCAGAGATAACAAGGTTGGAGCTTCCAGAGATAACAGATGGTCCCTGCCTGGATGTTACAACTCTCTGCTGCAAGCCTCCATGCAACATCATCTTCAGTTGCACAGTATTCGGCTCCTTAAAATGTGGTTTGGTTGCAGAGAAATTACATGGGAGCAATACCCACTGTCTACTGAGCAGTGTCTGCTCCATGTCCAGTATGCTCAGTTCTGAGGCATCAGCACTCAGTGAGTGCCTGAGAAAGGCAGGTTCTCACTCTGCCCTCATCAAGCAGACCAAGGCCCATTAGCAGTGCCACTTGCTTGGTCCACGTGCAGTGACAGCTGTGAGAGGGAATGTTAGGTCCTATGTGAAATGACCACCCGGGCTTTGCCAGTCCGTGGGAGGAGAAAACAGGGTGATGACTAAGGTGATTACAACGCTGCTGTCATCACCAGCCGCTGCACTGAAGAGACTATCCCAAGGAGGATGTTGCATCTCTTTGCAGTGAACTGTGGCAGAGGGCCTTCCTTCTCTTTCCTGTTTCTTTATCTTTCCCTCTTCTTCTCTCTGGCAGCAGATTGTCAGTTGTAAGTCCCATAAACACAGCTTTGTGTGAGAAGACTTTTTCCAGTATCAACAGAGATCTCTTCCACAGTCAAGCTTCTCACCAGCCAATTTCACAGCTCCTCAAACTTAGCAGCATCTGGACATGAGTGGCTGGTTTCTACACCAGGAACCAGAAGAGTTTGAGTGAATAAGCTGTTCAGAAGACCAGGACAAGACCATGTCCTCAAGCACCCTCTCATAGGATAGGAGGAAGCAGTCAAGGTATTTCTTCTTCAGGGAATAGCAGAGGTGTAACAGTAGATCTCCCCACCACAGGAAAAATCCCTCTTGTATCAGGCTTGAAAAATTACTTACCTATCAAAACAAATAGTTCATTTATTTATGATCGTCTAGTCTCATTCTATAAAACTTCACCACTATTATTTAAAGTATATGTGAGTTTCAAGCAAAAACATCACTTTGAAACATGTTCTTACTTTCAGAAATTATAAGCTAGAATTTAGAAACTATAAAAACTATAGAATTTAGAATTACAGAAACTATAAGCTAATTTTAAAATTTGAAACTTTTAAAACAGTGATACAAATAATTTTTGGTTTGTTAATGCTTTGTTTTTGATGAATAGATTATCTTTCCCTTTCCCTTGTTTCAGTCTCACAAATAATGAAACTACCATGGTTCATTATCAGTGATAAATATTTTTGAGGGAAAGGCTTGTATTTTCATTGCAAAACATCAGCTGACAAATGGTGAGCAAACATCTGGGACACATCCCTAAAGGACGATAAAAGTGCATCACAGAAATTACTGAGTCAGCCTGGCCAATCTGGTAAAACCATATGCCATAAAGCACTCTAAACAGATAGGACACCTCAGGTTCATAATCACTATAACCTTAGCACACTACTAGGTGTGAGCTAACATAATCTGTTCCAGTGAACTACTCTTGGAGTCTACTATACAGACAAGCACTAGGCAATGGGATATGGTCGTGTGCTAATTTAACAACATAACCTAAGATCTTTACCTTTCAACATAACCTGACAGATCTTTTGCATGTTCTGCATCTCTGCATCTGCCTTCTGCATCTCTGAATTTTTTATGGCAATATACTTACGAATTTCAGAGTTGTCTCCGCACATTTAATATTAGTATACTAGCAATTACTCAATAGTACTCATTCATAGAATCACAGAATCATAGAATCATAGAATCATAGAACTATAGAAGCATAGAAGCATAGAAGCATAGAAGCATAGAAGCATAGAAGCATAGAA
>JAPSGF010000033.1:5387378-5422985 GCA_035772895.1 Perdix hodgsoniae
GGCACTCAATCACATATAAATATTCTTCTGCAGCCTTCCTATGAAGTACATCTTACCCAGCACACTACAGCCAGAAAACACCTAAACTATTCTCCCAAAGATGTACCAAACATAAGGTAACCAACAACCTGAATTATAAGAGTAAAAATTTGAGGCAACCATGATTAATTTTGAAAATACAATGGAAGACTGGTGCTTCAGAGGCTAAAAGGTCACCTATCTTGTGTCTTGTCCCTATAAGGCCATCTTTACCCTTTAGTTTTGCTATTAAAAAAAAAAAAATGCTACTTTCAGTTGCCAGGCTCTTCCTTGCTTTCATCTTTACAAATTTAACCCCTGCACTGTATTGTTTTCATGTAATTTGTATGTCCTTTATCTTTCAATTCCTGAAGTATGGGATGCTGTCCTCCTGCTACATTAAGAGCCTTCTCATTATAATAAAATTATAATAAATACATATGCATTAACATAAAATAATCATAATGTTACTATTGGAGAAGAAATGGGAAAGGATAGCAATCTTCATCTTGTACTAGCCCTTCTAGTAGCGTGCACTCCTCTGTGAAGAACAAAATATTGCAGTTACCTGCAGAAGCTGACACACTGTAAGAAATTGACAAATACAGTAGTGACATTTCTGACATTTCTATGAAGAAAGGGAACAGTCTGTGCTTAATCTAGCCCTCGCCCTCAAAAAAAAAAAAAAAAAACCTACAAAAAAAATGTTAAACAGTTCACACATACACACATCCCTCACACCCAACAAAGCAATAAAATGCTTTTTGCTTTTCCTGATAAAAGCAGAAAACACCTGAAACAGCTGGTAGTCTTGCTACCTTTTTTATTTTTTTTCTCTCTTTTTTTCTCGTGTGATACTGACAGTTCCCCAATTACACTACTCCCAGCAGCAAACATGACCTGCTCCCTGAAGGGTATGCTGGGCAGTGGAAATATGCTGGACTCCTGTTAGAGGCACAATTAGGGATGAAGAAGCGCCAGCCTCTGCAGCTATTGATTGTCAGTTCAGATCTTAGGAGAAATCAGCAGCATAGTACTATCTGTAGCTTTATTTTTTATTCCCAGCACAGCAGTTACGAACACCTTCAAGAACAGATTTGCAGACTTGTATTGTACTTATTGTAGCCTGCATCAATGCTTCCTTTAAAACAACTGGCTTAATACTCCTAAAAATTGAGATATGTTATGGGATAATTAAATGTAGGAAATATGGCTGCTCTAAATCTTACCTTTGGGGTTTAACTGCTAGTCTATATTTTGAAAGAAATAGTGATCATCCCACCTTCTAAAAAGTGCTCTCTCATTCAAGCTCTTCACTTACCTAATAAATAATTTACATGTAATATCAGGATTTATAAGTGTAAGGAAAGTGCATCACTGGTAGATGTTTGTTAACTTTGGTAAGACGGTATCAGTATTTTTCTGCTATTTTAGAAATTTCATAGTAGCACCGAATGGCTTGAGTTGGAAGGGACCTTAGAGATCATCCAGTTCCAAACTCCTTGCTATGAACAGGGTTGCCACACACTAGATCAGGTTGCCCAGGACACTATCATACTCTTAATTTTATGAGTTCAAATAAATGTTTCTCAGCATATGGTTTTCTAGGATGTTGACAGGGAGGTTTCAGGGAGGTTTAGATCTATTATTTGCCATGACATAGCATTTACTAAATTTAACATTTCAATAGATTTTTCCAAAGATATTTACTTCTGATTATCTGATAATTTTTAAAGGAATTTCCATTGAAAATTCAAGCTGTTGAAACTGCAATGAAAACTAGAATAGAATAGATTGGAACAAAACTGAGGAAAAAAAAAAAAAGAAAAAAAGAAAAAAAAAAGAAAATTTAGAAGGGATCTTAAAAGATTATTGAGTTCAATTGCCTGACCACTTCAGGGCTAATGAATAGTTAAAGTAGATTATTAAGGGCATTATTCAAATGCTTCTTGAATGCTGACAAGCATGAGACATCAACCACCTCATTAACAAAGCCTCCAATTTCTGAGCACCCTCAAAGTAAAGAAATTCAGTCTAGTGCCCTCTCTGAACCTCTTCTGGTGCAGTAGTTTTAATATGTCCCGTCATTATTACCAAGGAAAGGAGCTCAGCCCCTCCTGTACACTTCTCCTCCTCAGGAATTTGTAGAGAGCAATGAGATCACCTCTTGGGCTCCTTTTCTCCAGTCCAGACAAACCAAATTTCTTTAGACTTTCCTCATAGAATATGCCTTCCTTTTACCAGTTCTGTTGCCCACTGTGTGCATTAAAGTAGATTAACATCCTTGTTATACTGTGGAACTCAGAACCACACACCTTATTCAAGGTAAGGCTGCATCAACAGGGAAATCACCTTTTTTGATCAGCTGGCTGTACTGTGTTTCATGCTCTACAGCACATGATTTGCCTCTTGGCTGCCTGGGCACACTGCCAGCTCACACTGAGCCTGCTGCCACCTGCAATCCCATATGCCTTCATCTCTCAGTCTGTACCTCTGTCTGGTATTACTCCATCTCAGGTGCAGAACCCATCACTTTCTTTTGCTGAACTTCATGCTGTTGACAATTGTCCAGTGTTAAAACCTATATATATCTCTCTTCAAAGCCTCTCATCCTTTCAGGAAGCCAACAGCATCTCATAGGCTAGTATGATTAGCAAATCTTCTGCAGATTTATTCCACTCCTGAATCCAGATAATTGATAATAATATTTAACAGGATTGGCCCAAGAATTGAGAACTGAGAAACACTGGTAGTGACTGGCCACCAGACTGATATAGCTCCATTTACTACAACTTTTTGAGTCCTATCATCAAACCAGTTCATTGCCTAGCATAGCATGAGCCTGATTGTCTCACCTGTTTGTTGGACAATCACAGAAAGATGCTGTGAGGGATGTTTATCAAAGACCTTTCTAAAACATAGCAAGATTATATCCACTACCTTCTTTTCGCCCACAGAGCGAATGATCTTATTCTGGGAGATCAAATTTCTTAGGCAGGACTTCACTTTGATGAACCCATGCTGACCATGCCTGATCACAGCGTTGTTCTTTTACTGCCTTTCAACATCCCCCAGGACAATCTTCTCCATAATTTGTCCAGAGATTGTGATTAAACTAACAGATCTGTGGTTTCCTGGGCCTTCTCTTCCACCATTGCTGTAGATTGGTACCGCATTGGCTATGAACTTACTGATATGTTCTTTTACAAAGCACTTATTTTTTGTAATGGTGCTGAAATATGTATTTCTTGCCTACATCTGTATTACGAAAATCTTTTCAAATTTAAGTGATCTTCCTCAATTTCCAGTGAGATTGAAAAAAATTTTGCATGGGTGTTCTATCGACGAGCTATACTTTTTTACAATCATTTCTTGCCTGTCTGTTCAACCAGAAATCTCATAATAAAATTTATTTCCAAAACAATCTCTGCTCTGTCAGCATAATCCCAGAACATGTCTGTTTGCTGTACAGTAAACACCTGTGACTTTCTGGGGCTAGTGGAAATATTTATTTATGCACTGTTCTTTATATTTTGATGAATAATGAAAATATACTTTTCAAAGCACTAGGACTAAGATGTGATTCCTCTTCCAAAGAATTTACAATACGAGGCACAAATTCCATAGGTCATGTTATAGTAGAACATAAAGGTTTTTTCCTTTTTTTTTTTTCTTTTTCTTTTTATTCTTCCTACTGGAGGCAAAGCTTGCTTCAAATAGAAAACAGCCAAAATATGCTGCTACTGACAGCATTTAAGGCTGTTATCCAGAGTTTGGACATAAAACTTTATTATGCAGTCATTTGAAGCAGTGAATTAACCAGTCTCCTACACAGAAAGCCAAGGAACATAGCCTCATTGTTCCAGAATTGGAGATCTCCAAGGGCCAGGATGTTTACCGCCAAACAGACAGAGACCATTGCCTGAGTGCTATACAGCTTGCAGATAGCAGGAGGAGGAGATCTGTCAGAGATGAGCAGGCAGGTCCCTTGCTCCAGTGACAAGACATCAAGAACTATAGCAAAGGCATCCCCTGTAGCACCATGCTAACAATAAATGACTGTGCAGCCTCTATGAGTCAGTGACCAGCTGAAATAAGCTTGCCTAGTGCAATGTTGCTGCTCCATGTGGTCAGTGCTCTCTTTGTGAAAATATACCCACACAAATTTCACAAAAGTACCCCACTAACTTCAAATCAGATGTGTGTAAAAAGGAGGAAAAATAAGAACTGTAACTTTATACAATTATCATGCTTTTTCATGTTGGTATGGATTGGCCTGAGAAGATGATCCATACAATTCATTTGTTTGGTTAGCTTTCTGTACAACTAATAGTAGAATGATCCCTTTTTAAAAGGACTAAAAAATAAAAATAAAAAATAAAATAATAAAATAAAAAAGGTAAGACAAAAGTAAAATTCTTTCATTTTCAGTAATCTCAGTGAATTATGCTTTTTTTTTTTTAAAAAAGGGGTAAGGTGCATTAAAAATTTTAAAAAGAATAATTTAAAAATCAGCAACTGAAATTACACGTTGCATTCTCAGCTTGAAGGAGATATTTTAGTCTAAATATTGATGAAGTAGTCCTTGGACCAGTCCAAGCAGAACAAAAGTGAAAGGGAAAATGGCCCCATTTGGAGCCTCTGGCTCCAGAAGAAACTTGAGGTTGACCCCTAGGATTTTGAAGATGAGAATACAGAAGGTGACTGCTATACTTCAAATGAAAAAGAGAGATTGGCAGTGTACAAAGAGGTCTGAGCTGCTTCAGAAGTTTACTAAAGCACAGCTCCTTTTGGCACCCAGCTGCCTATGCTGGGCTGGATGTTTAAAGAGACGGTCCCTCCAGATATCATGAACCTGATACTATGTGGGGTAAATGAATTAAATGGATCACACTGATCACAGAACAAGCTGGAGCAGGAAATTCCAATCATCCAGGAATCTCAGAAGTGATTATGGAATGTCTTGAAGACAAAGATCTTGGAATACTGCCAGATGAAGAAGTGATGCATGCTGAAGAGTCCCCACTGTATAATAAACTGCCAAAGAATGAGAAGCAATATGCCTTGTTCACTGATAGGTCCTGTCAGATTGTGAGAGTCAAAGGTGACAGGCTGATGTATATAGTCCTACTCAAAAAGTTGCAGAGACTCAGAAAAAAAGCAAGCCTATCTGTGGGATTGCTTTTATTCAAGGACCCTGGATGCACTTGGTGGGCAATGCAGAAGAATGGATAAGTTCAATATGTACCTCAAGGCAACTTGAAATTGAGTGAGAATAAACAATTATTTGAACTGTATGAAGTTAGTTGCTATACAATGCTGTACATCATAATTAGTATGGCTTCTATATGTCATATTGATGGACTTTCAGTTAGACTCACCCAGATGAATGAAGAATGAATTCTGACAGAAACAAGCACAGTGTAGTGATGGTATAACCAGAACTGGATTTAGAATGCAACAATCAATCATAATGCAGCCTCTTTCCTGTCTTGAAGGACTACTATGACAGATGAAGACCAGAGTCATGGACTAAACAAATTTAACTGACATTTTACATGGATGGCCTAAAGCGAAAATGATACCTGTGTTTTTGTATTGAAAGATAGGAAAGGTGGTAATTAATTGGTACATATTGGAAAGTGTGGGGCCTGAGCATGATATACATGGTATGGAATAAGGGAATGGATATTGTTCTGGTTTTGACTGAGACAATTTTTTTCATAGTGGCTGGTATGATACCATGTGTTGGATTTACAAGAAAAAAGTAATGTTGATATCACACTGATGGTTTAGTTGTTGATGAGCAGTGCTTATGTAAGTCAAGGCCTTTTCATCTTCTCAAGCTGACTTGGGGCTAGGGGTGCACAAGATGCTGGGAAAACAACTAACTGCAACTGATCAAAGGGATAACCCATATCATATGGTACTGTGCTCAGCAATAAAACTGGAGTCATCTGGAAAGCAAGAGAGTGCTTTATTTGGAAAAATATATTGTACTGTAGTCTGTGACGAGTCTTGCAAAAGTACTATTTGTCCAGGTTGGATATTAGGAAAAATTTATTCTCCAAAAGAGTAGTCCAGTTTTGGAACAGGCTGCCAAGGCAAGTTGTGGCATTACAGTCCCTGCAGGTGTTGTAGAAATGTGTAAATATGGCACTTAGGGACCTGGCTAGTGGGCATGGTGGTGATGGGCTGATGGTCAAACCACATGATTTCAGAGGTCTTTTTCAACCTCAATGATTCTATGATTCTGTATACCATTTGCTAACTAAACTCTCTGTTTTTTCTGATCTTTTTATTTTGAAATCTCCAATACACAGTGCATGGGGACAATAAGCTACTTGTTTGATAGCCATAGATAGAGCAATCTAGTTTCCTTTGTTCTCCTATGGTAATTAATAGCAAAATCAAAGACAAACATAAAGAAATAAACAGTGGGAAAAAAGAAACACTTGTATTTCCAAATGTTTGTCTGAGTTTGATATGTCAAAATGTCTTAAGTATACAAGATGCATATAATAGTGATATGGTCTGTGCTATAAACAAAGAAAAACATTGGAGAAATTATTTCTTTTATACTAAAAAAATGTAATAATTTGTTTTAGTAAAGTCAATTGTAATTAGACACAAAATGACACACTTGAAGTTCACTTTAATTTAAGACATACGTAGGGTTTAATAAAAAGTGTTTCTTACAGGAAAAATAGTAAGAAAGGAAAATATAGAAATCAAATGTGATTACAGAGAAAATAATATCAAATGGTTTAGATTTAATATTAGTATTTATCATTGTATATCAATCTAGAAACCCTGTTATCAGTTTCATGTGGGCAGAACATTCTTTATGCATGAGGCCAAATTATTGTGATCCACAGATGACATAATTAGACTTTTTTGCCTCTACAGTAGGTTACTTGGCATAAGAATATTTCTAAGAATATTCATGAAAGCAAGTTTAATTATGAAAATTATAACATGTTCTATAGTTTCTGGCATGCTTTAGTGTCTGAATTAAAAACCACCATGTCATTAAGACTGCTTTAGTATAAAAAGTTAAAGATGCTTTGAAGGGCTTAGCTGAATTACAAGCAGAAAGTCAGAAAAACAAGATTGAGAATGCACATGGATCACAGAATTACAGAATTCTAGAGGTTGGAAGGGATCTCTAGAGAACAGAGTACAACTACCTGCTAAAGCAGGTTTCCTACAGCACACTGCACATGAAGGCATACAGATAACGTCTTGAATATCTTCAGAGAAGGGCACTCCACAACCTCTCTGGGCAGTCTACTCCAAAGCATCATCAATCTCACAGTAAAGATTTTCTTGTTATAGTATGGAACTTCCTGTGTTCCAGTTTCTTACCACTGCCCTTGTTCTATCACCGCACACCACAGAAAACAGTCCAACACATAAACTTAACTCCCACACCTTAGATATTTACGAAGCTATGAGATCATCTCTCAGACGTTTCCTCTTCTGATGGAACAGTCCCTCAGTCTTTCCTCTTAAGCGAGATGCTCCAGACTGTTTTTGCTTCGGCAGCACGTATACTCAAATTGGAAGAATACAGGGAAGATTAGTGTGCCCCGTGCACAGGGATGACATGCAAATTTGTGAAGCATTCCATGTTTTCCTTCTACTGGATAAGCTGGCAGTCTGTGATTTGGGCAGATACACTCTTTCCTGACTAAAGAACTGTCTGGAGGGCTGTGGAGAGCAGTGGTGAGCAGAGTTAGATACAGCTGATGACTGGTCATGAGTGGTGCTCCCCAGAGTTTGGTATTGGGGTCTGTCCAATGCAATATAGGTACTGATGACCTGGAAAAGGGGATTGAGTGCACTCCCAGCTGGCACAAAGCTGGGAGGAAATGTTAACCTGCTTGAGCATAGGAAGGCCCTTCAGAGGAATCTGGACAGGCTGAATAGCATAGCTGAGCTGAGGCGAATGGGATGAAGTCCAACAAGACCCAGTATCAGGTCCTGCACTTTGGCCACAACAACTCCAGGCAATGCTACATACTTGGGTCAGAGTGACTGGAAGACTGTGTAGAGGAATTGGACTTGGGGATGTTGGTCAACTGTTGACTGAACATGAGCCAACAGTATGCCCAGGTAGCCAAGAAGGCCAATGGCATCCTGGCTTTTATCAGAAATAGAGTAGTCAGCAAGAGCAAGGAAGTTATCATCCCTCTGTACTTACCAGAGGCAAAGTTGCACCTTGAGTAGTGCATTCAGGTTTGGGCCCCTCACTACAAAAAAGACATTGAGGGTCTGGAGTGTGTCCAGAGAAGGGCAACAAAGCTGATGAGGGGTCTGGAGCACAAGTCTTATGAGGAGCAGCTGAGGGAATTTGGTCTGGAGAAGAGGAGGCTTAGAGGAGACCTTACTGTTCCCTATAGTTATATGAAAAGAGATTGTGGGAGGTGGAGGTTGGCCTCTTTTCCTGCATAACTAGAGATAGGATGACAGGCTTGCAGCAGTGGAAGTTTAGGTTGGATATAAGGAAAATTTTCTCTTCTGAAAGAGCTCTCAGATGCTGGAACGAGCTGCCCAGGGAGGTGGTTGAATCACCATCTCTGGAGGTGACATTTAGATGAAACACAGTTAGAATTTAGATGTGGTACTAAGGAGCATGTTTTAATGGGGAAATACTGTTGGTGGGTGGATGATCTTGGAAGTAATTTCCCTGAAGAAATGAAGTTCCCTGTTTTTCTTCAACTGAGGATCCCAGAACTGGACAAAATACTCCAGACGTGGCCTCAGCAGGACAGAGTAGAGGAGTAGAGGAGGATCGCTTCCTTCAATCTGCTAGCTGTGTTGTTTTTAATGCACCCCAGCGTACCATTTACCTTTTGGGCCACAAGGACACACTGCTGGCTCATCACCAACCTGTTGTCCACCAGAACATCCAAATCCTTTTCTGCAGAGTTCCTCTTCAGCAGGTCAGCCCCTAATCTGTATTGATGCATGGGGTTGTTCCTCCCCATCTGTAGGACTTCGCACTTGCCCTTGTTGAACCACATCAGGTTCCTTTCTGACCAGCAAGATGAGGTAGATTTTGTGTCAACTACAGACAAAACTGACTTAAGTTGAGGAAAATTAATTTTATTTATTGTCAATTAAAAAATTCAAGTAGACAGGAAGAAGGAAACCATATAAAAACATCATCTGTCCTCCCCCTTTCCTTGGTTTACCTTCATTCCTTTATTCCAGACTCCTCTACTCTGTCCTGGAGTGGTGTAGGTGAGTATCATGGAGTTGCAATAAGTTAGAAGTTTCTCTGCTTCTTCTTCCTCCTCACACTATTTCATTGCTTCAGTATAGGCTCCTGTAAGAGATTATTATTGTAGTATTATATATGTGTATATATATATGTATATATATTATTATATGTATTATATGTCAGCCTGCATGCTGACAGACTCTCTCTTGGGCTCACTACCTGAGTTCTGCTGCTTCCTTCTGGACTTACCCTGTGGCTTCTTCCTGTTACCTGCTTGATGCCCAAGGCTGACTGTGCTGCTGCTGCTCTCCCCTTCACTTTTGCCTCAGACCATTGGAACGGTGTGCAACAGAACCCTGCTGGATTCTGGTGGTGACTATCCCTGCTTTACGCAATTCTTGCTTCTTTCCTATCTTTTCTATTGCCCTCCCTCCCCTCCCCATTACCCTAATTCATAATAGTCACCGTCCTCCCCTTCCCCATCTCCCTGATTAAGATTTGTAATAAACTGGTTGGACCAACATTTCAACCATTGTTTCTTAATCTCACACCGGATATACAGATATCAAAGAGCCTCCTCTCCTTCCTATAAATTGGAATGAGACAGCTCCCCACAGCCCACAGCTCTTTCAGGGCTTATTCAGGCTTATTTGCCTGTTCTGGTACGTGTCCTCCATTCACTCTGGTGCTCATCCCCTCCTATCTCTCTCTGATCATGGTGTTCCATTTATTGTTCTCCCCTGTTTTTGTCCTTCCTTCTCCTTTCTGTGCAGTAGTTTCTGCTCTTCCCTCCCCAGGCTTTCCCCAGCCCCCCAGGGTGGCTGCTGGGCCCAGCCCTAAGCTGACCCATGGAGCCAGCTGGAACCATTGTCTCATACAATGGGGCAGCACCAGCCTTGTCTCATACTGCTACCCCACAGCCCCCTGACTCTCCATACACAAGAGTAAAAATAGTACGTGCCTGTCTACTGTTTTTTGGCATACATATCTATACAGATAATGTCTCTTCTTCCTATATACAAGGGAAATATAGAAGAGAAAATTTGAATGAGCATAAATGCACACACCGGGAGACATCTCATTCTACAGAAATGCATACACAGAAAAATTTACAACTTGGAAACATGATCATGAAAAAGACAGATATATATTCGTTGAACTTGTTCCATTTCATAGCTCAGTCATTGACATCTGTGAACCAAACTGACAAGATTTTACATTTTTATAATCTAATGCTGTATTCTACATATTTGTATACTATGGCAGTTTCCATGCTGTGGCAGAAAAGGTTCCAGTTCCTTGTCAAACCCATATCTCTAGTAAAGGTTTATTTCGTATATAAACAAAGTGTGGAATTAAGAGTTCTGTTGAAAGAGATCACTTCAGATGATTACCTCTATAAATTCTCTTTTTCACAGAACATATTTCATTCTACTCAAAGTCAGAACAAAGCTAAAATGTCCTACCAAAATGTCTCACTGGTATTTTGCACTTTATGAACTGTCAGTATGATATAATGTAAAATCAGAAACACATATATAATTATATCACAACCCACTGGAATGGAAAATCTGCAGAGAAAGCACTGGAAAGAAATTAGAGAGAATGACATAAAATATAAAATTGAATGAAAGATGTTACTGGTAATCTGTGCTGTTGACGAAAGCCTATTTTCAATCCAACTAACTTTTTCCCTTTCTCTAAAATGAAAAAAAAGATCATTGTAGATAATAATTTCCCTCCCCCACAGCCCACTGCTGGACAAAAAGGAATGGCATTAGACAGAGTGTTTAAGGTCTCATGGAAGTCAAAGATCCCACATTGTTCTGGCAGCACAGGGCTAGAAGGCTGTCCTTCTCACCCCTCATGGCCCAAGGGTTTACCACCTGGTGAGGAGACTTAAAAGCCATCTGCTGGAGTACTAGCTCTCTCCAGGCGCTTTAATAGGGGGTTGCAATTGGGACAGCTAAATGTATTGGCAAAGTGTTGCCATTCCTTTTCTAGGAGATGGCTCTGGCTCATATACTTCATATGCTACTTTAAACTCTGCCAAGCCCCAAGGTCACCCTAACTCTGGCCTTATAATCTGTGAGCCGTAAGTAAACTCTGCAGTCTTGCTCTGCTGCACTCAACAGATATCAGGTGAAGTAAAAAATCTGTCCCCACATTTAGGAAGCATAATCTTCATGTCATTAAGTAGAAGGATCTCCTGAAATATGATAACATTTTCATTCTTATGACATACTTAAACATACTCCCTTACAATCCCCTGAAATAAGAGTTCATATAGTTTCCTTTCCAACAAAATATTCCCCCCCCCCTCCCCTCACTCTTCTAACTGCATCCTCCTGTAGGGTTTTTATATCCCAGTAGACAGAGGGAAATAATACTAATTCTTTCTGTTGGTGGCAGACTATATAACTCTAGACTATAAAACAATATATATGCTCATTTGTTTTCAAACATCATTTTCTCCTAGCCATACTTATTCCCATGGAAAAGAATATAAAGCCAGACTGAATGAGTCTACAAGATAAGCAAATGTGGATGACATTTGGCCATGTCACAGCCATTATGTTGATCAAAACCCAGATTAATTTCATGATATTGTTCTGCAATGACATGCCACCAGCCTTGAATTCCAGCTGAGTACAGATTAGAAATAAGGGCAGGACAGGACAGGTACTAGGGCAGGACACATCTAGAGATTTCAAGATGAAAGAAATTTTGAAATAGATTGATTGAATAGGGGAAAAAAAAGAAAAAAAAAACAGGGAAAAAAAAAAAAGAAAGAAGAAGAAAAATGCAACAGTGCTGGAGGTTTAAGCAATTTTTATGTTTTGAGGATATTTCTATACTTCCTTTTGTTCCTGAGGAAAAAAAAATTAAATTATTTTTGATACTTGATTTCATTCACTAATCAATTTGAAGTTTTTAATACTTCGCTATGTCATCTGCTATCTACTTTCAGAGCAAGTAAACAAATCTGTAAATGCAGTTCAGGAGTGTGATCTGTATCACTTGTGAATTAAAACATTCTGAAGAGTAGCAACACATTATACAGTCTACTGATAGATACTATTCCATGCTGCCCATAAAAAAAGCCATCTAAAGCAACTTGCCCTTCTGGTTGCATTATATTATTAATATGGGAGGAATTATTAATATCAATATGGCACACAAAGAAGAAAAATTCTAAAGCATAAGTTTTAGTTTTGCTTCTAAAATCAAGGATAGGTCTTTTTTAAACTCTTGTGACATAAAGGAAACAAATACTTGTTATATCTCCAAATGTCAAAGTGGTTTGAGTGGACTCATTTCAAAAAATAACATCTAGAAGTTTTCTGCAGTACACAGTTTTCATCCATTAACTAACCTAACCTAGCCTAAACACAGCTTTCCCTGGAGGAACCACTGTCTGAATCAAACTAAAGAAACTGCAAATGCTTCATGTGGTCTCTTTGTCATGGCCATTCCTTAAAATTCTTTGTACATTTTTTCGCTAGTATTGGAAAATAGCAATGCCCTTCAAAGTTCTCATGGATTCAACTACACTAGTACTTGTCTTTAAAGTCTGGATCTGTATCACAAGACTTCTTAACTCCATTAAGAACCAGTATAGAAGTTGGAAAACCTCAGTAAACTTTAGTTGAACACCTGAGTTTTGCAGTCATAAGGACTTTTTATTTTCTGAGGCAATCAGCACCACTGCAGGTAGGTTCTGCATCAGAGTGGGAAACTGTGGCTGTGAGTGGTGGGTCCTGAAAATGGGGAGATCCCAGAGCAAG
Source organism: Perdix hodgsoniae (assembly GCA_035772895.1). Taxonomy (NCBI): domain Eukaryota; kingdom Metazoa; phylum Chordata; class Aves; order Galliformes; family Phasianidae; genus Perdix; species Perdix hodgsoniae. The sequence goes on from JAPSGF010000033.1 coordinate 5,400,414, forward strand.
GAGAAAGCAACCCAGGGCTGCTGAGAGCTGCCTGGAGCCTCCAGGTCTCACGAGAGCAGATGACATGATGGGGGCAGGGCCAAGAGCAGCAGAGCATCCCTAGACATACAAAAGCAAACCCAGGAGTGCAGTGACCAGGAACATGGCAAGTAGGACAGGCAGTAAGAGCATGGCACTGCAGTTCATGCAAGATGGCCTCTTTTGTCTCATCTGGGAGCAGGAGGGAGCAAAACTCCAATGAGAAAAATGTGGCGATCTCCTGCCTCGGTGATTGATCTGAAGCAGAAATGCAGACAGAAGAGTCACAGTTTTTCTGGGCTGATACATGGACCCAGACAGACCTCATGAAGAGCTGCCCAGACCTTTGGTTATAGGGAACTCCAGAATCTGGAAGTACCCCATAGTTGGAGGAAAGACTGAGGTGTCATGGTTGCAAATGTGCCTAGCTGACTAATTCTTTGAGCAGGTGGCCAAGTTACAAGAGGAAATCACAAATTGAGAAGCCTCTGGCAATGAGAGATTGATGTGTGACACAAGCAGACTGACAGACTTGACTTAAGTTCCTGCAAGGGGAAGAAGCTAAGCAAACCTTCAGTCATGAAGAGGCAGACTGCAGAAACATGCAAGATGAGGGAGACTGCACTCTCACCTCTGCTCAGAGCAAAGGAAGGAGTCTCTCCCCTTTCCCCTGAAGTCCTCCTAAGCAACAGATACAAAGCTCTGGAGATTAGAAAAGGAGATGGTGGAGATAATGGTTTAGATCCAGAAAGGGGCTACTATGTTATCATGGCCCAACCAAGGATCTAAGTCAGAACCAGTGTTGCCAAAAAAAAAATGCAAAGGTTCTTTGTTACTGAGGACTCCTCACCAAGGAGCACTGAGGCACCCATTTGGCACCTGGATAATCTCTCTTGAGAGGTTTGCTACCTGCCAGGGGCATTCGTTCAGGACATCAGGAAGAGGCTACCAGATACGACAAAGCTAGAGGACTACTCTCCACTCCTAGTCTTTCAAATTGGATCATCAGCTGACCAAGAAGGGCAAGAATATATTGGACAGCAGACAGTTGGGCTGATCAGCAGAACTTTAAACTAGAATTGATGGGGGAAAGGGATGTACTTCTATGTGATGGAGAGTCAGGGAGCACTGTCACTTTAGGAAGCAGTGGGGGAAAGCGTCAGATTTATCCCAGAATTTGGGATGGGTCCTCCAAGATGATAATGGCCGATAGCCCTGCTGAAGTGCCTCTATATAAATGCACACAGTATGGGAATTAAGGTGGAGAATATAGAAACCATTATGTGATTAGAAAACTACAACCTAATTGCTATCACAGAAAAACAGTGAGTTGAATTGCACAACTGGAATACTGTGATTGAGGATGATGAGCTTTTTAGAAGGGTAGGAAATGCAGGAGTGGTGAAAAAAAGTTGACCTCTATGTTAAGAAGTGAGTAGATTATAAAGAGCTGCCTCTGAGAAACAGACAAGATCAGGTTGAAAGCTTGTGGTTTAAGATCAGGAACGAGATCAGTTAAGGACAAGTCATGGCCAGGGTCTTCTACAAGCTGCCTGATCAAGGGGAGCCTGTTGATGAAGCCTTTTTGCTTCACCTACAAGATGAGTCCCACTCACAGGCTCTTCCTGATGGAGGATTTCAACTACGCAGATATCTGCTGGGAAAACAGCACAGTGAGCTGCAAGCAATCCAGGAGAGTTCTGGAGTCTGCTGAGGGTAAATTTCTAGCCCAGGTACTGATCATACCAACCAGAGGTAGTTACTGAACCTGATTCTCACCAGTGCAGAGGAAGTCATGGAAGAGGTAAAGATTGAAGGCAGACTGGGATGTAGAAAGCATGTCATAACTGAGTTCATGATCTTGAGGAATATGGGCCTGGAAAAGAGAAGAATCAGGACCCTGAACTTCAGGAGAGTGAACTGCTATCTGGTTAAGGAATTACTGAATTAGATTCTTGGGAAACTATCCTAAGGCACATAAGAGTGAAACAGAGTAGGCAGCTCTTTAAGGACTTCTCTTGTAGACAAAATTTTTATATAGTATCATTCTTAAATGACTACCATCAGGAGTCCCAGTAATGATTCAGATACCTTCTCACTTTTTCAATCAGGTGCCATCTTTTAGCTATGTATATACTAATTCTTTTTACCTGTGTCTGTTTCTTCTCTTGTCAGGACCTGGCATTTTTATAACCTTTCGGTTATTTCATAATAAAGACACGTGCTTTTAACCTTCTAGCATTTCTCTAACTTTTATGGTGCAGTTTTTAATCGTCAAATTAACATTTGAGAAGCCTAACTTCAGTTCAATGAATTACTTACCTCTTGGCTGAACAAGAAGCTCAGGCTTCTAATTTTCCTCATTCCATTGCAGTGTATTTCAGATGGCCATAGTAGGCCATGCATGATAGTCAATTTTTTTTATTGGTAGGATATTCCTACCAAAACAGAAATTCAAATACCAATAGGGATAAACGCATTTTTAAAAATAAATAAATAAATAAATAAATAAAAATCCATTTTATCTTTCAGTACAAAAAGCATTTTTCTGAGTATTACTAATTTTGAGATAAATGCACAGCACTGAAGAAACAACACTGTCCAGGTCTTAATCCAGCAAATTATGAAAATATGTCAGTACGATTCTTGATCATTTAATGTCAAATTTAGAACTTTTTGTGTAATTTTTAATAATAACATGGATTTTTATTATTCATTTCTAAGATAGTAAATTGCTATTTTTTCTTAATTCAGCACCCATATTCTAGTTTTAGAATCATAGAATCATAGAATCACCAAGGTTAGAAAAGACCTAAAAGATCATCCAGTCCAACCATTTACCTATTAACAACAGCTCCCACTAAACCATGTCCCTCAACACAACATCCAGTCTTTCCTTGAACACCCCCAGGATCTGTGACTCCACCACCTCCCTGGGCAGTCCGTTCCAGTTCCTGACCACCCTTTCTGAAAAGTAATACTTCCTAATGTCCAGCTTGAATCTCCCCTGCCGTAGCTTGAATCCATTCCCTCTGGTTCTATCACTAATGACACGAGAGAAGAGGCCAACGCCCAGCTCACTCTAACATCCCTTCAGGAAGTTATAGAGAGCAATGATGTCTCCCTTTTCACTCTTTTCCTTTATTCTGTAGCATTTCAGATGACAACTACATTGCAAAGTCTTTTTTAAAGCTCTCACACATACTCATGTACTATTGTATTTTAAATATCAAAGTCATATTGTATTACTGATTTTAGTTCTGTTTCTGTGTGGACTTCTGCTCAATATCAGGGGTACAATACAGAGCATAAGTGAAAAGTCATCCCATTAAAAACTTTCATTTAGTGTGTATCACTGACTTATTTTGCTTCATATCTTTTCAGACCTTGAAGTAGGACATTTTGCATCATTGGCAGATTCAGAATAAGAAGGGTAGTCTGTAGTGTTTGTGATATCTAGTGAAATTGTTGGTAATATATTCTCATAAATCTCTACACTATTTCATGCTATTTACAGTAGGTGTAACATGTAGGTGATTACTACGAATGACAATGTGGTTTTTCTGCTCCATTGTGATATTTAACAATCTAAATAGGGAGGAAGAAAAATAACTTATTTGTGAACACGACATTTTGACTTACAACTCTAAAGGCAAGAACTAGTTTTCTGAGGCTCAGTGACATTTTATTTCATCTTAAATAGTCAGAGTTTTTCCTTTTTTTTTTTTTTCAGAAGACTTCTTAATTTCACAGGTAGAACAATTGCTTGATATTTTGAAGAGTGGGTGAATTCATCACTGAAGCAGGCTATAGAGAAAATCAGTTTCTGCTGAAATCAGTGATAATTCTATACAAACTATAAGGAAAGCAGGTTAGGTATTAAAAAGTCTGATTAATCTTTGCCCCATGTTGTTCATGAGTAGTATCAGGAAAAAAAAAAAAAGAAAAAAAAAAGAAAAAAAAAGAGAAAAAAAAAAGAAAAAAAGAAAAAAAGAATGTGTACTATATTCTTTTATTCTCCTACATACATGTAAACAAAGAACTGAGCAAGCCTGGAGGGTAGGTTCAGACAAAATACCCTCTGACAAGAATCTTTTTTCTGTGGAAGGAATTTGTGGAAATTAGCGTGTGACGAAGGTCATGATGTTAGAGAATGTCTTCTTTCCCTTACCAACTCAAGAGTCAAACTGGGGGAAAAAAAAAAGATTGCAAGTAGCTGAAAGTTGCTTGCTAAGCTTCGTAGCCAAGAACACTCTTTTCACAGCTGTAGAAATTTTTGAAATCATTGACTACTAATGCATGTAATACATTTAATCTCCATTTGTTTTATGACAGTTGTGCACTGGCTTCAATTACTCAGAACTCTATTTTAAAATCTGCCTGAAAAGGGTAAAATCTTTCCATCTTCTGAGGCTCCTCAGCATTCTAGTAATATAAAATAGCTTTGAAGTGAAGCATGATCACCTATTTAAGAATTTTCCAAATGGATATAGTGTGAGAATACTTTGTTTTCTGGCTCAAAGCTTTCTTCCTGAGGTATTTATTGTGATAAGACTCTAACTGACTTATTGAGGAGTCAAGTGATGGGTGCCACCATATGACAATCAACATCGCTTCGTGAACATTTGAAAGCATCTTCCTTCAGAGCTGTTTGCCTCCAGAAGAGAGTACTCAGGAGTGTTTTCCGGTGGAAAATCTGACCTGTGACTAAACAGCTCCTGCTTGGTATGGGAAAACTGGGAAAAGATACCATTGTGTCCTGTGAAAAACAGGATGCAGGTGGGCATCCCTGGTCCTCTCTTATCTGCTGGCAAGGCCCGGAAGATGGGAACAAAGGAGTTTCTGCTGAGATACAAGAGCCAGAAGCTGCCACTCCAAGGAGAGCTTACCCAACCACTTTGGACTTATAAATAACTTGGTACTACCATTGAAAAGTCATCATCGTCATCAACGGAACAGCAATGTCCAACAACCTGCCACTACTGAAGATCAATGACTGAACTACGAACCATGCTGTATCCATGGTGGTGACTATCTCCCTCTTGATTCCTATAAAGACTCTTTGCTTCTTCTTTCCTGTCTTATCTATTGCCCTCCTTCCCTGACCTATTACCCTAATTCATAATAGTCGCCGTCCTCCTCTTCCCCATCTCCCTGATTAAGATTTGTAATAAACTGTTTGGACCAACAATTGAACCGTTGTTTCTTAATCTCACGCCAGGAATACCGTTATCAAAGAACCTCCTCTCCCTCATATAAACTGGAGCAAGACAAATGGAAATCTCCAAATGCTGTCAAACTTACAGCTGTAGTGCCAGTACTCTGTTCTCAGTACTATGTCATCCTTACAGAAATGGTCCATGGTCTCAACTGAGTGATTAATATTTCTGGTCAATGGGTGAATGTTTCTGCAAGATTTTTCCAGTAGCATGTTTTGAATTTGCAGATGATGAACATTATGATCTGCCATCATTACATTTCTGTAGGAGATGTTATCAGAAACACCAGTGCAGCTTCACTGTTTTTATATAATTTCATGGTGTGAGAGCCCTAATTCTCCTGGTATGAGTTAATGGCTCTCAGTGCTCAATGAGCATACTAATCCATATTCATATTATTTAAGACCTTTGAAAAACGTTTTGTCTAAAGGAACACTTATCACAGACCGAAAGAGAGAGGGAAAAATGAAAGAATAGATCTTTCCATTATTGAACTTTGTGACAATATCTTCTGTACAAATTCTCAACATGCACATCCCTCCAGTGCATTTACACTATTGCTGTAACTAAACCACTCATTTGGAGATATCTTGGAAGTAACTGATTTATTGCTTGTAGAACCAGGCAATGCTTTACAAGACTTTACCAAATATTAATAAGAAATGCAACAAACAACAACAAAAAAGGAGCACTTGTCTTTCTAGACAGGTTAACACAAAGCTTAGCCAAAGCTTATTTAGTTTCAGAGACTCAGCATGGGGCTGGTATGGGAGGTGATCCCAGTGTGAATTTATAACATTAGGAAAAAGTGATTGTGAACAAAAAGCAGATTTATATGACAAGCAGCAAAACAGTATTGTGAAAGAAAGTTTTAATGCCACAATGTCATGCTTTAGTTGTTTATATACATAATTTGCTTCAAAAATAATGTTTCCTATTTCTTTCTACAACAAGGACCACAATAAACAGAATCACAGAATCACAGAATCGCCAAGGTTGGAAAAGACCTACAAGATCATCCAGTCCAACCATCCACCTATCACCAGCAGTTCTCACTAAACCATATCCTTCAACACAATATCCAAACATTCCTTGAACACTTCCAGGGTCAGTGACTCCACCACCTCCCTGGGCAGCCCATTCCATTGCCTGAACACTCTTTCAGAAAAATAGTATTTCCTAACGTCCAGCCAAATCTCCCCTCACACATGGCTTGAAGCCATTCCCTCTAGTTCTATCACTAGTTACACAATAGAAAAGACTGACCCCCAGCTCACTACAACCTCCATTCAGGTAGTTATAGAGAGCAATAAGGTCTCCCCGAGCATCCTCTTCTCCAGACTGAACAATCCCAGCTCCTTCAACCTCAGAACAGTCTGAGAACAGCCTCAGCTAGGTTCTGTATGAACACCAGAAAACACTCAGTTGCCAGTGGGCAACTGAGCACTGGAACAGGAAGCCTAGAAAACTGTCAGAGTCTATCCTTGATGATATTCATAAATCACCTGGACAAGATTTTCAATGTGTAACTCTAGCTGGCCTTGCTTGAACAGGAAGATGGACCAAGTAAACTCCTGAGATCTCTTCCAATTTCAACCATTCTGACGCTGTGACTGTGAAATGCTGTGGAATTAGACTTGCTGTTTCCTGATAATATCTTTTTCCATTTAAACTATTTTGTTATCTACAAAATCCAAATGGAATCAGTGTTCATATACCATACCCTTTTTATGACAGGTCTTCTCATAAGCTTTGTGCTTGAGGTCCCAAACATGGATACCCTAAGTATGAGTTACGATAGAGAGCCAATAAGAAAGCTGGTGGAAGAAAAGGGAGAGTTTTTAAACTTCCCTTACAGGGTTAATTCTGTCATATCTCTAACAATTTAAACTGCAACTTCTATGCAAAGCATTTGTGTATTTTTAAATAAGAAAACATTTTTGAGAAAATGTTCAAACAGATTTGCTTCTCCCTTTTCCTACGCAGAAATTAAAAAACACTGCATTCATCTGACTCAAGCAAAATCAAGTGAATTAATTATTTATCTCCTAGGAAAATAAAATAAAATAAAATAAAATAAAATAAAATAAAATAAAATAAAAAGCTTTGAAAACTAACTTCTGCAAGTTTTTTAGGATTTAGGCCAGAAATAATTTAAAAGTTTATAGTTTATTCCTCCACTCCCATTGCAGTATTAGTATGAAATCTGAGGAGGCATTTTAAACATGTTTCTGTCAAAGCCTAGAAGTAACAGCTTCGATCCCATGTACAATCATTGCCAGCTGCTGCAGACAACATCAGCACATTTCTAAAAGCATCGAAAAAATGTTGCATTGCACTGCTTTTATTTCTTTGCATTTTAATTTGTTGAATATAAAATTTAAATTATCTCCTGTTTGAAATGTATGGTATAAGATGTGACAGAAAATATCTAATGTTTAATTGAATGCTATGATTCTTTTAAATTAACCTCTACTTGAATGTTCTTCTTTATTGTTTAATTCTATTTCAGTATTAGTCATTTACATTTTCAGTTTTTAAAAATACTGTTAACTTATACAAAAATTAGAGATTCGTAATTCACTGAAACAAGCAAAGGAGGCAAGTTGTTGTCACTTATATTCTAAAATTTCTTCTCCATGATTTTGCTGATGCTTTTCTCCTTACAGTCACCTTGTTAGCTTTCATTTCTTTCTCTCACATGTAATTATTATGGTATTTATATTTGTAATTTTTGTGAAGGACTGGCTTGTTTGTCTGTTTTGTATAATTTTGCATGAGGAAAAAGACAATCTGTTGTTTATTCATTCTATTTTCATATATTTTGGGTTAACATTTCCTACTAGTAAGTCCTACTAGGGCATATTTTTTCAGCTATTAAATATGACCTAAAACTTACAATGTAACTTCATGTTAAGGAAAGAAATGAATGCAAGAAATTATAATTTAAGAAGCAGATCAAGTAGCAATTGATTAGACATAGAAAATTCTGAAAAGCCTTAGAAAGTACTTCATATTAGAAGCTCTTACAGGCTCGGTATTATCCTCACAGTCTGTTGCAGGGCAGCTACATTTCTAAACACTATTTGAGCAGCTTTTCAGGTTCATGTTCTTCATCAGTTTCCCCAGATATCCATCTTTATCTTTCAACATCCATTTAGAAGCCCTCTCTTCCCTATTATAACATATAAAATATGGTAGAGATAGCTCAAGAAAATGTGGATTTCAGTCACACTGAAGCTATCAGTACTGTAGATACTGACTCACATGCTCAGAGAAGAGGATTGAAATCAGAGAACAAGAAGATTATAAAATAATGGGATATAAAATAATGGGATAAGGCTTTCATTTTTTAAGTACCTATACCTGAAAAGTCTAAACTATTTTTGAATGCTTTTCAAATTCTTTAAAATACTTACACATAGCTACTGACAATATAAAAAATACTCATATGACCTGTGTATGTCATCTCCATAAAACACAACATAGAACTTAGTTTAGAGAATGTCCATCTTTTGTCAGTTCAAGAGCAGAGTCATAGAATCATAGAATCATAGAATCATAGAATCATAGAATTACTCAGGTTGGAAGGGACCTCAAGGATCATCAAGTCCAATCACAGCCTAACCATAGTACCTTAACTCTAACAACCCTCTGCTCATATCTCCAAGCACCACATCCAAACGGCTCTTAAACACATCCAGGGACAGTGACTCAACCACCTCCCTGGGGAGCCTATTCCAATGTTTAACCACCCTTTCTGTAAAGAAGTGTTTCCTAAAGTCCAACCTAAACTTACCTTGGTGCAACTTGAGGCCATTTCCCCTCATCTTGTCACCTGTCACCAGTGAGAAGAGACCTACCCTGCTCTCACTGTAAGCACCTTTCAGGTACTGGAAGAGAGTAATGATGTCTCCCCTCAGCTGCCTCTTCCCCAGACTAAACAGCCCCAGCTCCCTCAGCCTCTCCTCATAGGGCTGATTTTCCAAGCCTTTCACTGGCCTCGCTGCCCTTCTCTGGACCTGCTCTGGTACCTCCACATCCTTTCTGTACTGAGGTTCTCAAAACTGAACACAGTACTCGAGGCGAGGCCTCACCAATGCCGAGTACAAGGGCAGAGGGACATCCCTAGTCCTGCTCACTACACCATTCCTGATACAAGTCAGGATGCCATTGGCCTTCTTGGACACCAGGGCACACTGCTGGCTCATGTTCAGCCGACTGTCCATCCGAACACCAAGGTCCCTTTCCATCAGGCAGCTTTCCAGCCACACCTCCCCAAGCCTGTGGGGTTGCCTGGGGTTGTTGTGACCAAAATGCAGGACCCAATACTTGGTCCTACTGAAACTCATGCCGTTAACCTTGGCCCATCGATCCAGTCCGCCCAGGTCCCTCTGCCATGCCCTTTTCCCCTCTGGCAGATCAATACTCCCTCCCAGCTTGGTGTCGTCTGCAAACTTACTGAGGGTGCACTCAATCCCCTCATCAAGATCATCAATGAAGATATTAAACAGAAGCGGCCCCAGTACTGAGCCTTGGGGGACACCACTCATGACCAGCTGCCAACTAGATTCAACTCCATTGACCACAACTCTTTGCGCCCGGCCATCCAGCCAGTGCTTTACCCAGCAGAGCATACACCCATCCAGACCATGGGCAGCCAGCTTCTCCATGAGAATGTTATAGGGGACAGTGTGAAAGGCCTTACTGAAGTCCAGGTAGACCACATCGACAGCCTGACCCTCATCCACTAAGTGGGTCACCTTGTCGTAGAATGAGATCAGGTTTGGCAGACAGGGTGTACCATTCGTAAACCCATGCTGACTGGGCCTGATCCCCTGGTTGACCTTTAATTGGTCCATGATGGTTCTGGAAATTATTCATTCCATAACCTTCCCAGGCATCGAGGTGAGACTGATAGGACTGTAGGTACCAGGATTATCTTTCTGGCCCTTTTTGAAAATGGGAATCACATTTGCCAGTTTCCAATACACCAGGACATCCCCAGTTAACCAAGACTGACGAAAAATGATGGACAGTGGCTTGGCAATCACATCTGCCAACTCCCTCAGCACTCTAGGGTACAATCCATCTGGTCCCATGGACTTGTAAGCATCCAGCTTTCGCAGCAGGTCGAAAACTATCTCATCATGGATCATGAAGGGCTTATTCTGTTCCCTATCCCCATCTACCAGCGCAAGGGGCTGTGCTCCCAGGAAGTAACAAGTCTTACTATTAAAGACTGAAGCAAAGAAGGCATTAAGTACCTCAGCCTTATCCCTAGCCTTGGTGACCAGGTTGCCCTCGGCGTCCAACAAGGGATGGAGATTCTCCCTAGCCTTCCTTTTGCTATTAATGTGTTCATAAAAGCATTTACTGTTTTCCTTTACCTAGTGGCCAAGCTCATTTCTAACTGTGCTTTGGCTTTTCTAATTTTCTCCCTGCACAGCTTCACTACATACCTGTAATCCTCATAAGTAGCTTGCCCACTCTTCCAGAGACCATAAATGTTCCTTTTGTTCTTGAGTTCCAGCCAAGGTCTCTGTTCAGCCAGCCTGCCCTCCTTGCCCATAGGCTCGTCTTCTGTGACATGGGGATGGTCAGGTTCTGTACCTTTAAAACAATTTCCTTAAAATATTCCCATCTTTCCCGGGCTCCCACTCTCTCCACAGCTACCTCCCAAGGGACCCTCTCAACCATGGTCCTAAAGAGGTTGAAGTCCACCCTCCAGAAGTCCAAGGTGGCAGTTCTGCTCCCCTCCGTGGTTCAACAAAGATTGAGAAATCTAACATCTCATGATCACTTTGCCCCAGATGGCCTCCAACCTTTACATCCCCCACCAGACCTTTTCTGTTAACAAACAGAAGGTCAAGGATATTGCTTCCCCTCATCAGCTCCCTCACCAGTTGTGTCAGGAAGTTATCTCTCACACACTTTAGGAACCTCTGGACTGTTCCCTGTCAGCTGTATTATAGTTCCAGCAGATGTCTGGGAAGTTGAAGTCCCCCACCAGAACAAGGGGGAGTGACCTAGAGACCTCACCCAACTGTTTATAAAGCATCTCGTCCACCTCTTCATCCTGGGTGGATGGCCTGTAGCAGACTCCCACAGTAATGTCAGTCTTGTTGGCCTTTGCTTTTATTCTGATCCATATGCTCTCAACCCTATCATCAACATTATTAATTTCCACCCATTCATAGTCTTTTTTAACACAGAGAGCTACACCACCGTGTATTCCCCACTGTGATTCCCAAACATCTATTTCTAGCTTTTCAGTAAGACAGAAAGTAAGGAACAGCTCAAAACACGCCTAAAAAAATTGATGGACTTGTAAAACAGTGTGGCAACATTGTTGGACCTGTATGAACTTCCTGAAGTTCCACAAGGCCACAAGGCCAAGTGCAATGTCCTGCACATGGCATGGGGCAATCCCAAGGAAAAAGGCAGGCTGGGAAGAGAATACTTTGAGAGCAGCTCTGAGAGAGAAAGATTTGGGGTTTTAGTTGATGAGAAGCTCAACATGACCAGCAATGTGCACTTGCAGCCCAGAAAGTCTACTGTATCATTGGCTGTATGAAAAGAAAAAAAAAAAAAAAAAAAAACAGAAAAAAAAAAAGACAAAAGCATGAACAGCTGCTTTGGAAAGGTGATTCTCCCTCTCATATGAGATCCCACCTGGAGTACTGTGTTCAGCTGTTGGGCCATCAGCACAAGAGAGACATTCACTTATTAAAGTGGGTCCAGGGGAGGGCCATGAGGATGATCAGAGGGCCTAAGCACCTTCTCTATGAAGGCATACTAATAGAGTTGGTGTTCTTTAGCCTAGAAAAGAGAAAGCTCTGAGGAGACCTTATAGCAGCCTTCCAATACCGAAAGGAGGTCTATAAGAAATGTGGGGGGAGAAACTTTTATCAAGCAGTATGGTGATAAAGCAAAGGATAACAGTTTTAAATGAAAAGATAAATTTGTATTAGACATGAGGAAAGAATTCTTCAATATGAGATGATGAGGTATATTTCCTGCTGAAAAAGGATCACAGAAAAAAATGTCTTCTAAACATTAAAAGAATGCTTTAAAATGTATGAGTATTTTTATTGCATTTATTTTTTTTGAAGCTGCTAACTCTAGAATGACTTCATCAATATTTGCAGGCACATTTCTTCACTCATTTCCATGTGATATGCAGAGTACTGAAGAGAAGGATTTCTGGAACACATTATATGCTTTAAGTAAAGGAAGGGGGATCATACTGATACAATCACATTCACTTAATTCAACTATCACAAAAATGAAGAGTACAAAGATATAAATATTGCTATTTAAGGCAAGAAAATATAGGTAGTGGTGTATGTAAATAAAACATGTTAAAAAGAGAAATCAGAACCCCTAGAGAAATATTCATGCATGGACTGTTTTTTCCAATCACGTTGTTATGAAAACAAATCAAACAACAGATGGGATGCAGGTAAATGTTAGACCCACCAGCACATACCATACTGAAAGCAGTAGAGTATATTAATAAGATATGCGGTAAGCACATAATATGTATAGTATTTTCCCATCTAATTCCTCCCCAGTGAATGTATGTCAGTATACATGGCTATTGTTGAGATCAACTTAGGAATATACAGTAGGAAAGAATTATTTTTATTCTTGTTCAGATCGGAAAAAAAAGGAGTTGTCAAGAAAGCAGGATGAAAGGGCGGGGGGGGGGGGTACTAACGTGCTAACAGTAATCTCCAACATTCTTTCATAGGGATATCAAAAGGGGCATATTCAGATACGATATTAAGTGATTAATTAAAAATATTCTGGTTCCTTGACTGTAAAAACTGCCTGTAATTCAGTCAGTAGTTATTTATAAACAAACATCAGAGAAATAGTGTTCACCATACATTCTTTTGCAGATTTTTTAAAATTATTATTATTTTTATTGTAGACTTGTTTTCCTCCTTCCTTTGCATAGTGGTTATCACAACATTCCTAGTGTTGCACAGTGATATCTGTTCCAAACATACACTTGAATCTCATCAATGGGTCTGGTCCTTGGTGCCATGCAGCAATGCAAGTACCATGATAGTAGAGAACCACATCATGATTGTTTGATGTTACCAGTAACATCATCTGCTTCAATGCAAATTGGTGTACATAGAAATTCCTTCAGCTGTCATCCAAAAACCTTTGGAGATATTCCTTAGTTTATTCCACAAAAGCTATCAAATTCCACCCACTCTGTTCCGAATCAAGTCACGGACAGATGCACATTGAGAAATATAGGATTACTTTGGGTTTGTTTTGTTTTTTGTTTGTTTGTTTGTTTTTTGTGTTTGTTTTTTGTTGGTGGTTGTGGTGGCGGTTTGGTTTGGTTTGGTTTGGTTTTTTTTTTTTGGTTGGTTGGTTGCTTAGTTGGATTTTTTAGGGGGAAGAATACCCAAGGGGGAGAGAATGAGAGCATGGATGAGGGTGATTTAACATATGTCTGGCATTATGCATTCTGAAGTTTGGAAGAATTCCAAGAACTGTACATAAGCTTTATATCAAATTTATTTTGAAGGTGCTCGGTATTCTACTTTGGTACAACATGAAATTAAATATTACTAAATACGATGTGTTTTCAAAACATACAATCAACTACTGACACTGACTGAAACACTTAACTTTATGCAATAAAAGGATAGTTTGGGTGCCATTCCTACTCAGTGCATTTATTTATACTTAACTGACTGTTGAACATAGCTTATGTTCTTAGTATGTAAATAGCCAACGAAAAGGAAAATTCTGGCAGATGAAGGAGATGAGTAAATAGGTAAGTCAGTCATTTTATCATAAAAAATTATAATAGAATTTCCCTTGGTCTCTGAAATACTGCAAAAAAAAAAAAAAATCTTGATTTCTAGTATTTCTGTGGCCAGCTATTCAGTTTATTTTAAAATTCAGATGAAAAAATATACATAATTTCTTACTCACCACCTTATTCGTAGCTCTACCTATGATTCTGATAGTTAGATATAATTGTCAAAGGTTTCCAAATAACTGCAGCCTTTGTTTTACTTCCAATTTTCATTTCTTTTATTAACTCTTCCTTTCAATGTGTTTATTGTCTTTCTGCTGTTTTCCAGATTGTAAACAGTGTCATGAAAAAAGAATGCTATACTGTTGAAAGCAGGAAAAGGAAAATATAGTTAAAATATAGGAAATAAAGATGTAAGTCTTAAAAATAAGGAGATTACACTGTTTTTTAAGGATGTGCTGTTAACAATCAAATGCGCTAATCCTCTTTTACGATTCTGAACTTTAATACTAGAAACCCTTTTGAAATTTTCCATATGACTAGCTTGATAAGTGTATTTGCATATGCTTTACATATGAATTAAATAAATATAGGATTTACATGCAGAAACATTAAATTGGGATCAAGCTTATTGAACATTCTAGAAGAAAATTTTCAGGGCCAAAATGTTGTTACACTTTTAAAACCAGAAATACAAACATACAAAGTCAAGCCTCAATATAAATAAATGAAAAGAACGTGCCAATATTGCTAAACCTGGAAAACATCATTAGCAAAAGCACTAGTACTTGCCAAATTTCAAATGATAAACAAATATGCTTAATCATTCTTTGAATAACTTAAGTGTATATCTTTACTAATATTTGGTAATGGCTCAGGGAAGTGCTCATTTGCCACTGCAAAAGATAAGTAATACTAAGCACCACAAGGAATGATTTTTATACCACTCATACTACTGTAAATTGCTAGTCCTAATGTAATCTGAGGAACAGTGTTGATACAGAGCCAGCATTGGTAATATCTATCAGGTGAACAAGTTGAACAAGGCCTTTATTATTTCAGTTTAAGGAGGAATCAGAAAAGAGTAATGAAGACTAGATTTATATTGTTTGATTCCATGATTCTGTATTGAGTGACATGGCTTAGTGGAATGGTGGTGATTGGACTAGATGATTTTAGTGGGTTTTTGTACTGTAATGATTCTATGATTCTGTGTTTGTTATGTTAGATGATTATTAATCATCTATGTTTTGTTCTGTCTGAAAGATCAGGACCTCGTTCTAACCATTGATACATTAAAGTTTGGATGAGGAGCTAATGTCTGTGCTTAAAACAATATTAACAATGTGGAAAAAAAAAATATTGTATTTCTATATGTTACAATGGAAAATAACAATAGTAAATACAGTCTACACAGTAGCTTTTGGATTCATCTTCATTTGATCTATGCAATTCCAAACCATAAACAAAAATCCAGCCATAGAAAAATATCCATTTCAACACTATCTGGCACTGAGCTATAGCCACAATCTGGATGATATTTGAGAAGTGTTCCTTTGCTCTTTTGTCTCACTAAACGCAATTGACACAAGCTGTTGATCTTCCTCTCCTCTCTCCAGGATATGGAAAGTAACAAAAAAATGAGGTTAGAATTAACCTACAAGTGTCATCCATCCTTGTGCTAAAGAGAAGTCATAACAATTTTTATTAATCCTGACAGGTTTATCTCACTTGTCTTTAAAACAGTCTTTATATCTGTCTTTGAAACTTGAGTGGTCGACATTGCAAATTCTTTCTGTTTCAGAATTTAATTATCTGTTTAGAAAGTTTTTCTTGAAGCTCTCTTTAGGTCTTTCTTGTTGCTTTTCAAAGCAACTACTTATTTTACCATCCATTAGCAAAAAAAAAACATACCATTTTTTCTCATTTTGTTACAGCAGGCTTTTAGGTATTTGAATATGGCTGTGACAGAACAGCTCTCTCCTTTCTCTTCAAAATCTCCTATCCTTCATTGGCCATATTTTCTGTAACTTTGCTCATTCTTGCTTTTCTTCTCCAGAGGTTCTTCAATTTGTCCATATATCTTTCTTTAAGTTAAGACCTCAAAACCAGTGTTGTGGATGGAAAGATTTGCATACATACTTTGCATGTACACAGACAACACTCCTTTTCACATATCTCAAAAGACAGTCTTTTTTTGAACATTAATAGTTAACTCATTAAATGTATTATCTTCTACAACGTTGCACTTCTCTGTGTTCTTTGTTTGGTTTTTTTTTTTTTTTGCTGTCTGTAATTTATCATTGTTATTTTAAACTTTGTGTCTTCTAGAGTATTTGCAATCCCTCTTAACTTTGAGTCATTTACAGAACTGGTAAATGGTTACTGAAAATACTGAGCAAAATCAGACTGAGGATATGTTACGGAGAAGTCTTACACAGTACTTTCTTCTGGAATGAGTTACTGATAACTTCTCTCTGAAGCAAGATTTTCTTATTCATTTTATCACGATAGTTTCTTGTATTTCCCTTCCTCTATTATGAAGGTATAATTTCAAACAGTAAAAACTAACTTCTCACTGCAGCAAATATACTCATCAGCTGCTGTTCCCCTCTTAAATAGACCAGTCCTTATCCCGTCAGAAAGAAAACTTGAATTTATCAAGAGCCTTCAATGTGCTTGTTAAAAATCTTCTCATCACCTTTCAAGTAATACAATTACTTCATTTCCAAGAATTTGGAGGGGAGATAGAATTTTCTCAGTAGCTGAAAGGCAAACTAAATATCATCCACTTCCTTTTTAAAGACGCAAATTACATTCTCCATTTTTTTTTTTATCTGCATTCCCTCATTTGTCCAGAGTGTCATGTTAATAGCTGTTGCAGATTTCTTCAATCTGCTCCTTAAGTACCTTAGGATGAAGTTTTCTAGACCCATCCAATCCGAAAACATTTTATTTCTGTAAACCTCTCACCTGATATTATTCCATTTCAGGGTAAGATTTTGACTATTTTCTGCAAGAAATCAGTGGGTTTTATTTATCTATATATAGAAGAACTGATCCAAAAGGTATGAGACATTTTAGAGCTTCCAGTGTCATCTTTCCCTTATAGCTAAGCAGCAAAGCAGCTCCTTAATCCTCATCTTGGTGTTAACGTAAATATTTCTTGGCTTGTGTGATATCTTTTATTAGTTACATTTCAGTTTGAGCTTTCAGATTTTGTTTCTACTTTTTTATTTCTTTTATTCTTTATGTTCATTCTTTATCATCTGACCTGATTTCTGTTTTGTAATATTTTCTTCTTACATCTGAACTTAATACAGAGCTCATGGTCTATTTAAATTGATTTCTTATTCACTTAATTCACATTCTCCCCTTGTTCTGCACTAAAATAATTTGTGATTACATTCTTGCTGTTATTTCTTTGAGGAACTCTTGGGTCTACATAATTAATCATCTCTATAATTGAGCTTGTTTTGCTTTCTTCTTTGAGTTTACTGGGATTTTATAGCTTTTAATCCTGTTCACTGTTTTAAATTGAGAGCAAACTCTATGCTCATATAACACTAGAAAAAACTGCTTATTCTTGTTTACATTTAGATTAAACTCTCAAAGTCAGTATCTACCACATTTTAAACATAAGGGTCTTTCACAATCACATGATAAGCTCTTTAAATTCTGCAGTTTTGTTTTTTTTTTCTTCTCAGAATAGATGTTCTGTTGTATAGCACAGTTCCTATTTCCTTCCCACACACAACATAAATAGTATTTTCTTAGTTTCAATTTAGAGAATTTCAATATTTGATAAATATTCTTTGTTCTGAATAACTTTATTCTATTATTATCTGTAACTCTTACAACGTAAGTGAAAACAGAGTGCATTCAGATCTACTTTCTGTCTTTATGCCTAAGAAGCTAAAATAAACTTAGACTGCTAAAATTTTAAACTAAACAAACTTGAACTGATTTGAAGGGAACTACATTAATTGTGACTGACAGCTTAACCAATTTCTGTCCAATATCACAAATTGATAATGTTTTATAATGACTTTGCAGTGGTTTATCAGCTTGAATTTCAGATGTGCTGTACTTCCCTTAAATGCAATTTATGAAAATTTACTGGAAAGAAGTAATTAAGTTTTAGTGTTATTCAAGCATAATAGTAAGGAACTACAAATTTTATTATAGTTTATTTACATATTATAGTGGAAAGACTGTGGCTTGCAAATTATTTATGATGTTCAAGTATCGTGGACAAGACCAAATCATTTTGAAGGAGAGGCAGAGAGAAAAATAATTTACCATTTATTTGTTCTTATAATAAGTCCAGATCAAAATAGTACTTCTATCATGTACAGTGGGCTCCAGCATGCTTGTGCTTAAATGTTCTTTCTTAAATGGAAATGATTTCTTCAACTGAGATAACAGTGAATACTGAAAATCCTGATGCTATGCAGTTAAATTCTTGATAAATATTTGGTGACTTTTTAGGGCCCCTGAGGAAAAATATGCTTTATAGTAAGTAATACTAAAATAATTGTCAGACAGCCCAAATGCTACTTAACAAACAAGTAAACAAGTAAATAGAGAAATTGATGAAGAAAATATGATTCCCACAATACTAATATCCCCACTTAAAGGTCATCAGTAACTCAATAAAATAACATCTATCCACATCCATATCATTTGATTTCCTTTGTACATTATGTGGTTACTGATCTCTGTGATGACATTTATCTTCACCCCTGAGCAAAAAACAAATAAAAATAAAAAAATTTAAAAAAAGAATACAGAATAACTCCTGGGTAATGTTGACACAAGAGTTATTTCTTTTCTCTTCCAGAACAGATAAATCACAGAGATAAGCTAGTATTTATACCTATTGAGCAGAGGAAACAAATTTTTGTCCTCGGCATTTTAGAAAGAAGCTACTTAAAAATTTATTTTAGTTCATAAAGTTCAATTTAGTTCCTTTTAACTGTGGGTTGGCAGGTCTTCTTCAAGTGTATGTTCCCTTTTAATAGAGGAACAATCAATGAATAAGGAAATACTCAGATTCTTCATGCTGTTTAGAATCCTGCCTTTCTTTAATTCCTATACTGAAACTTGATTATGCTGGTTATGCTGGAACTAGTAGACCTCTGAAAGGCTTGAAATCATTTTCATATTTTCATAGAATCAAAGTATAGTTTGGATTGGAAGGGACCTTAAAGATCTTCAAGTTCCTCTTTGCCCCTCCCTCTCTGTCCCCACTGTGGACATGGACACCTCCCACTAGATCAGGTTCCCAAAAGCCTCATCGAGTCTTGCCTTGAAAACTTCCAGGAATAGGGCATCCACAACTTCTCTTGGCAGCAGGTTTCCGTGTCTCACCACATGTGTAGTAAGGAATTTCTTCCTAACGTCTAAACTAAAACTACCCTCTTTTAGTTTAAAACCTGACTCTGCATTCTCTGATCAGAGTCCTTCCCCATCATTTCTGTAGGTCTCATCAGGACCCACTATAACAGGTGCATGTCTCTTTTTTGCTGGTGGCCCCATAGCTGAACACAGTACTACTCTCACAAAAGTAAAGGGAGAGTAGATCAAAATAAGCTGCTTCACTATTCTTTTAATATCACCATGGATACAGTTGGCCAAGTTCGTCTCCAAATAGCTGCTCTCTATCCACTCATCACATAGCCTGTAATCATGTTTGGGACTGCACTAACTCAGCTGCAGGTCCTTGCTCTTGTCATTATTGAACTTCATGAGGTTTACATTGACTCATCTCAAGCCTGTCATGGTGTCTCTGGATGGTGTTCCTTTCTCTACTGTGAACACATTTTGATGTCATCCACAAACTTGTTGAGGGTACATTCAATCCCACTGTCCATGTCACTGACAAAAATAATAGTGCCAGTCCCAGTACTGAACAGTGAGGAATACCTCATATTATGAGTTTCCAGCTGGGCATCAAGCCATTCTTTGAGTGCTTTGTTTTACTCTGTCTTCCTAAACAGTAAGACAGAACCTGAAGGTTAACAACAAATCTCCCTACTAGACCATGTATGCTATCAAGTATCATTTTGTCTTCTTGACAAGAAAGCCCCATTTCTATGATTTTTGCAGCACAAAAACAGAAGCAATTTTTTTGTTGTTGTTTAAAACATTAAAAAAATAGTCTGAAAGGTACAGGTGAACTGTAAAATGGTCTCTTTTTTCAGGCTTCTGCAGGAGAGCCCAGCCCTCAGGCTGCTAGAAGAAATTTCCAGGCACTACCACAGTCAGGAGACTTTGGTTTGCCTCAGGCTATGATCATATTTTTTTTAACTAGGACAAGATAAATGAGTCTTTTGTTGCTTTTTCCCATTGCCTGGCTATTTCTGTTTGTCTGCCACATACATAACACATTATCAAATAAAAGCCATGTCATTAAAGCAATTCTTATAATTGACTTCTCCTGTCCGGATGCAGGTGTGTTTTCCAGTGTTTATTCACTTTCAGCTTTCCCTTTTATGAACAACTTGAACTGTATTTTTTTTAATTATGATTCTGAATTAGCAACAATTTTTGTATCCTTCTTCTTATATACTTTCATGAAGCCCTAATATGGTGCTGTCAGCTGGTTCTGTAGTTTGTGACAAGAACAAAGAGTGCTAGTATCATCAGTCAGCATTTTTATAGGAAAGATTTTATTGAAATACTGACAGACCAATCATACTGCTGTAAATAGCCCATCATCTCATTATCTTAACTGTGATAAAATGTCAGAGTTAACTCCACATACCGTCATGTATGATTTTCATTTCTGACAGCTCAAAAAACCCAAAACACTTAAATTCTTGACCTTGCTTCCATTTCATCTGATAGACACTCTCTTGAAAATAAATGAAGACTAAAATACTGATGTAGTGAAATATAAAATCGGTAAAGAACAGTGTGTGAAAGAGATCAATTCATACATTATTCTAAAGAAAGGGGAACCAGAGTGATGTGCAGTCCAAGGAAGTGCTGTAGAAAGACACAGATTAAACAGTGCAGGCCTTTAGATTGTGTAAGGGAGTAGCTCACAGAGGAGGAAATAAAATAGTGATAATTTAATGAGACTTCTTGCTTTCCTGTCCCATGCCTCAAAAATCTTCAAGGTCAACCACCACATTATCTGATGTAGAGGATCAGTAGCCTGCTTAAGGATTCTTTAGACACAACGAAAAGCCACGAGTTTTGAACATATTATTGCAAAGTAAACTGCGCTATCTTCTGTGAGCGCTGCAAATTCATTGACATCAGTGAAGTTGAATGAGGGATGAGTTATAGAGATCATTTGCAATTCAATGTACCATGCAATTCACAATTTCTGAGATGATTTTGATGAGTTCATGTAATCCTGTTAAGTGTTCCAATGTATCTGAAATTTCTTATTATTCACTTGGATTCTAAAAATAAACCTAAATAGAGTACAGCTCTATCCAATTAGATATTGGGCTATTCATTTACTTTAAGAGGAGATCAATCCTAATGCCAGTTGCACAATGATTAGTGTAAGTATTAAAAAGAGTGAAGACCTGCTTGTCTCCTGAGTGTTCTTTTTCAACATTAAAGAATTAAAGTCTTTAAACTCTCCTAATGGAGGCACAGTCTTTTCACTCTTCATTTTCCTTAGAAGCTATTTCTTTTTTGTTTACAATGAGATTTCCTATCATGGGTAAACCGAAAAGTGCAAGCATTACATGATTTTCTTAAATATTCATTTGTCTTAAATGCCTTAGAGTCCTATGCAACCTCTTTCATGAACCTTGAGTGGTACTCAGGCCTTTATTCTTTGAGGTCTATATATTCCAAAACATATGGTTTCCCATAAGTGAAAAAAAATTCAAAGAGGGAAAAAGGAATATAAAGGGTGTCCGTTGTGGAAATTTCCTCTGCATTTTTCCACAGGAACAGAATTTATTTTTCTTACAAGCAAAAGTTTACATGGTATAACTCATCTATAGTTTTCTTAAGATTTACCAAATATAAATTAGAAATGACTGTATGTGTAGTTAATGTTACCCAACTGAAGTCAGTAGAGGTACAAATATGTGCTTTGCATCAAGCACAGATTGTGATGAAGTTTTGGGGGGGCTGAACCTGCAGTGATTCATATCTGTTTCTCAAACATGTGGTAGGATGGCATAAACTCAGACGTTATTAACTCAGTATTTTGTTACAAATCCTTTATCTTATCTAGCTTCTATGTGTGTCCATTTCTGATAAGATACTAAGAAGTCCACTCTTACAATGTTTTCCTTCTCCTTTATGGATTCATGTCTGGTTGCTTCATGGATTATAAAAACAAGAGGCCAAATATACATGTATATACATCTTTCATCACAAAAAGAGATTTAGGAAAAGAGAAAGGAAAGGAAAGGAAAGGAAAGGAAAGGAAAGGAAAGGAAAGGAAAGGAAAGGAAAGGAAAGGAAAGGAAAGGAAAGGAAAGGAAAGGAAAGGAAAGGAAAGGAAAGGAAAGGAAAGGAAAGGAAAGGAAAGGAAAGGAAAGGAAAGGAAAGGAAAGGAAAGGA
>JAPSGF010000033.1:5423385-5504457 GCA_035772895.1 Perdix hodgsoniae
AGAAAAGAAAAGAAAAGAAAAGAAAAGAAAAGAAAAGAAAAGAAAAGAAAAGAAAAGAAAAGAAAAGAAAAGAAAAGAAAAGAAAAGAAAAGAAAAGAAAAGAAAATTTCTCTCTAAAACAAACTAATGAAAGTACAATCTATGTGATAATTTTTCACAATCAAAACTACCCATAAGTAGTCCTACCAATAACACATAGAACTTTTATTATAATTCTAACTATGATATGATATGATTATCAGATATGATTTTTAAGAATGACACGTAAAATAGATTTTCAAAACCAATGTTTTGTTTGTTTCTTTGTTTGTTTGTTTTAATAAAAGGTTTACAAACAAAAAGATTTAGTGTTAAATTAACTTCCCTAATTCTGAAAATTATAAACTGGGGGAAAAAATAGTACCTGGGTTGGCTGGGGGAAGGGTCGTCACATACAGCTTTATCCAGAAAGAGGCAAGGGGATCATTTTGTAGAAGTCTGAACTGGTGACAGTTAGTTTACTTAGACTGTTACCTAGTGCTATGCCATATTAATCCAGCAGATGCTCTGCAGGAATTATGTGAAATACAGTTAATTCTTTATTTATAAATCTACTTCTTGCAATTTCTATTCTATTTCAGGATTTTTAAACAAATTATACAATAAATCAATTTGTAGTAAATCATGTCTAGAGAAAGAGTTTCTAGCCAAGAAAGTCAAGATAACAAATTAGCGTTTTGAATATTAACATTTTACTTTATTTTTGGCTAGCAAAAATGCACGTCAGGGAAGCTTCTCTGTTGCATCAAAACATTTTCATGAAGATGCTGTTATTCCTACTCTGTGACAGGACCTTGGGGCTGATTTCCTTACAGTCATAGATGTGGTTATGCGAACAGGCATTTCCTCAAATCTTCAAACTGAATATCTTTCAAACAGAGAATTCAGTTATATTCTATGAACCTGACAGAAACTTGATTGACAATTATCTGTGTCACAGATCACAAGTGAATCAAAACTGTTGTCTACTGCTGTGCTTCCGTTGATGGCTGAAATAAATCAATAATTGTAAAAGATGTCTATTAGCCCAAGGCTACAGATTTCTCAGTACCAGCCTTTATTTTCCCCAAGTTTCTAAAATTGTTTTTACCTCTCCCATCAGAAGAAATATCTTCTGCTTTAGTTTATATGTAAATCATTTGACCCTTTGTAAATACCCTGTTAGCAGGTAATTAAAGGATGCATGAAATGTTATAGTGTCCAATGAAAAAAAATGTGTTGATTGCTCTTAATAGGCTTTTAAGGTTGCCTTCAAAAATTGTATGGGAATGAGATCCTTTAGAAATCACTTTTTAATGTGCAGTTCATCCTTAGACTTTTATTCTACAATGAAGAGGGAAGCAAAAAGTCAGTTAGAGATAGAGTGCTCCAAATGGGAAATGGAGAACCTTGAGTGCAGAGGTGGCTCAACGGTCTTGTAGTAGGAGTAAAATTAACAAAACAATAGCAGATAAGTAGAAATTAAGCTGTCAAGAGAAAGATGTGTTTACCTTAGCCTATAGTTTCTGTCAAGTATTTGGTAACATTAAGCCACAGTCAACCCCCAGCAGGCTTTAGCAGTGTCAGTGAGTAGACTTGCACAGAGACAGATGAGAGAAATAAAGGAAATGTGGATGTAAATCATCTTCATTCCTGTGTTAATGACAAGCCAGCACTAAAGAAATTCTTTGTACTTTGGGTACCTTCACTTGTGTATGGAAACATCTTTGATTTAGTCAGTATCAAAGTGTTATGCCTCTCTCCCTGCCCCAGGTCAGATGTTTTCAAGATGAAAAGAAATTAGATTTTCATGTTCATTGTTTTCTAATGACCTTTTGACATAATAATATTGCCATCCCATTCCTGCACAATACATTTTGGGTAGAAAAATCTGAATTATCTGCTATAAAGTAATATAGTTTGAATGCCATAAAGAAAATAGAAAACCACCAAAAAGAGCGTGTCATAAGCAATGACTTCTAAATGAGCCATCTTTAATATATTGAGATGTTTCTATTGAAAATATTGTCTCAAAGTTGATACTGCACTTGGAATTACAGAAGGAAATAAAGGAATATATACATTTTTTATTTTTATTTTTTTTTTACAATGATTTATAGTTGACCTCAGATGAGTACAGATTATTTTGTAGAATTTCAAGTGTTACAAGTTACAAAAAGCTGGTGTAGCATAATGCAGAAGAAATGAATAGGAATGCAGAATGTGGAATTTCTTCTTTTTGAGGGAAGAAATGAATAGGAGTCTAGAGGGAAAAGTGCAGAAGGGATGCTGCTGAACATAAACATTTTAGAGATGGAATCGAGGCATGTAACATAACTAATCTGCAACTGCACATAAGGCTAGCACAACTGAAACATGCACATGAAACAGAACCTTATGTCATAATAGCTATAATTAAATTTAAAAGTAGAATTTAGCTAGAATATCTATACTATATAGCAAGGAAAAGGTATTTCTACAAAAGAATTAAATAAGTCTTTATTTAATGGTACATGAAGCTAACTAGTAATCAAAAGAATGACATCGGCAAATTTTTAGTAGCGTCAGGTCACTTATTTCTGCTGAGCATCTCTTTCTGTTGTTCCAGGGATTTCAATTCTTTTCCATTGCCTGAGCAGTTGACAGTGTTCAGTTTTCTTTATTCCTGAACTGAAAGGCAAACAGTCATATGGAAAGTGATGAAAGTACTGTACACTTTAAAAAATGCATCATCAAAGGTCATAGTCTCTCCTTTTGCTGAGACAAAAGACAGAGCAGTCATATTAAAAATAAAGAAAAAAGAACAGAAAAAACACTGGTCAGAAAAAATAAAAACCACAACCTCCTAGACATGTCATATAATTCCAAGTACGCTGTGCACCTATGTTTACTATACTTAGAATATTAAGACTAAAACATCATGGGAAAGGACTACTTTGGGAGCATCAATGGAAAAATTCTCAGGCTGAAGGGCTGTGGCATCTCTCACCATAACTTTCCTCCATTCAGCTGCTCAACAGCTGATTGAACCAAGAAGCAGAAAAGATGAATAGCCTGGATTATGGGAAAGGGTGAATGAATAGAAAATTTTGTGAGTTCACATAAAAAAAAAAAAAAATTAAATCTGTAGCATCAGATGAAGTGAAATCAGGAATTTAATGGAGTGAATTAATGTCCTTATCCAAAGTTTATGATATTTTTATAAGTGTTGGGTCAGAGTATTTCCCAAGCAGGATAAGTCCTCAGTTGGTAAATAATGTATTTCAAAAAAACCAGCACTTATCAAGTTCTCTTCAAAGCTTTAAACAACAGATGTTTCACACTGCTGTGTCAAGAAATCAGAAGAGATGAAGACTACTGCTGTTTAATATTTAAAAAACAAGATGAAAATCACTTGCAGTGACCTTATGCTGGGAAAAGATGTTCCATGATTTATTTGCACAAGTCTGGAAGATAAAATGTCATGAAAAAGAAATGAATCTGTGCAAGTCTAATTCTTAAATATAATATAGATGGCAGCAATAACTCAACGCTATTCTCTAGCAATGGGATGATTGGGATGATCAGATATATAAGACAAAACTGCAAAGCATGAACATGAACACGTTACATCTTAAGGACATAACTTGTCCTTGGTCTAAATAAAAAATAAAAAAAAAAGCAAATGTTTTTCATGACAATAGGAATAGTTGTTTTCACAAAGTCTTTTCATTTTGTGGTTAAAT
The DNA here is from genome assembly GCA_035772895.1 of Perdix hodgsoniae. Lineage (NCBI taxonomy): Eukaryota > Metazoa > Chordata > Aves > Galliformes > Phasianidae > Perdix > Perdix hodgsoniae. Next base: position 5,427,129 of record JAPSGF010000033.1, read on the forward strand.
GTCTTGAACACTTTCAAAATTATAAATATATAATTTCAGATGCCCTCAAAAAATGTTTAGACATAAAAACATATTAAGATCTGCAGATAAACTGAAAGGTGAATATTTTAGCCATCTCTTAAGTTTTCACTCTGTTTTGGCTTTAAAATAAATCTGTTTCTTGAAGATCAGTAAACAACAGGGTTTTCCTTCCCTTGACACTGACAGATAAATATGAGCTTCAGGTATGTTTCAGTGACAAGATATGACTTGAAGTACATTCTTAACAAGAGTATGTTTTCCTCACATAGGTATAACTTACAGATAGTAGCTTCAGTTATAAATTCTTCTTGTGAGAAAACATCAAACAGCAAAATTGTATTTCAGTGTTGTGTAATCACCCCTTAGAATACTCTCTTCTAAAAATAATTAAAACAAATATGCATATATATATTGCTTTTATACTAGACTCAGGACAAATTCCTTATGACATTGGAAAAAAAATTATTCACTCAAAACTGAAAATACTGAATTAATTGTGATGGGACAATTAATTTCTCCAGCCCATTCCTAGTTATGAAACAGTTATATGTAGGAGGGTTTTAGAAGGAAAAGTCAGTCTAAATGTTGTAGGACCCAGTATTATCAAGAGTTATCACATCTGATACAAATATTTTTCAAATTTGGAAAAGAAATGCTACAACAAAGCTTTATTTGTACCATCAAAATTCTTCTGTTGAGAACTCAAAGAGAAGTGTAAGTACTAAGAGACTGCTTTTGCACCTCATAAATATTCACCTATATCATACAAACTCTGTAGCTCATTTATATGATCAGAAGGAACTTAAATTTGCCTCACATATGCTCACGTATCACTATCCAAATGCACACCAAGATTTTGTCTTCAATTAACAAACCATGCCCTATACCATCCTATACATTCTATAGCATGATAGAATACATTTCAAAGACAAACTCGAATAGTGAAATAGTGACATTGTGCAGTGAACACTGGGAGGAAATATGAAAAGCGTTAAAAAGAATAGGTAAAATGCATCTCATAATTTCCTTCAACATGTGCAACATTGTCCCTAAAGACAAAAATTTTTCAACAATTCCATAAGGCTTGGAAAAACTTCTTTTCCACTGCAAGCTTTTCAATTTTTTTTCTTCATTTTAAGAAACCCACAGCTCTTTTCTATAGATTGTGCCATTTCTCTGTCATCTCAGCTCAGTGATGTTCAGCAACAGCAGCCTGTTTGCTGGAAAGGTGATTTGTCCCACAAAGCAATTCTCTGCTAACCAATGGGGACACATTCTGCTGCAGCACTACCTATTCAGGCTCTTCTGCAGAGCAGGCAATGATCAGCACCTTCTTCCCCATCTGAGAGCTACAGTGCTTTGTCCGAAGTTGAACACTTTTGCAAATCAGTCCTGCCAAACACTACTATACCTGAGTGTGGGCCCTGTGATTAAGTCTGTTACATGTTTTACAGCCAAGGGGGCACCTTTCTAATACACTGAAACTTGGAAAGCTAACAAAAACCATGTCAGTAAAGGAAACAAACAAAAAAAAAGCAACAGTAATTAGTCTTCCGTGAACTATGCTTTATATAAACCATAGAACAAATGTAGTTCTCCATAACCTCATACATCTGAGAGCTTACAAGTGCTGAGTCTTTGTGATGCCTTCTCTATGTAGGTATTTCATCAGAAAGGCTTTGCTTCTAACACAACTGACTGGGAATGAGACTCACAGCAGAGTCATCATGCAGCATTTGCTTCAAAAAAAAAAAAAGTTTTAGATGAACCTGTGATCAGCAAGGTCTCATCTATGCCGTAAAAGCAGCACAAACTTTTCACAGGAAAAGCTTTTCAGTATCTATTTATTGATTTCAGTGGCAAGGTCTTTCTTCTTGTTACTAGATGTCAATTTCATAACTCAAAAATGTATTGATTGCCCAGATTTACAATATTTCCAAAAGATATACAATGCTGACAATGCTATAGGCCCTATGAAACTTTACCAACATGCAAGAACAACTTCAATAAATATGTATATATATATATGTGTGTGTAGATATAGAAAGGCAGATACAAACAAGAATGTGAACATTGACCATAGCAATTTTATATATGCTACTTCCAGAGAAAGTGTGATCCCTAAAATGAAAAATGTTATTTTATTAATCCTTTCTAATTCAGTACAACTCCTAACTTTGCTTATAAAATCTCTATATGTTAGATAACAGGGGGAAAAAAAATGTGAAAACATTGCAAAGTAGAAAAGAAAGGGTAGAAAATTAACAATTATCATCAATTAAGTCATATAGTATTTTTCTACCTCAATATATACAAAACAGAAGAGAGATGAAACAGCACAGCTGAGGAAGAGTCAAAATTATATATATTTTTACTACCTCATAAAGATAATATTTTTTAATATATCAGATAACATTTTTTCTTGCTGTTGAAATTTTTTTAAGATTCTGGCAGGTTTAAAATTCATGAAGCAGAACAAAAGCTCAGTGAGAGATGGAGAACTGTGACAAACTATGTTTATTGTGTGTCCAACTCCTACTGCTATAAGCAGTAATGAAATCAGAAGCCTTATGCAAATGCAATAACATGTACTCTGGAAACCTCAGTATGCAAACTAATTTTTCCTGCATCAATCCGTTACAATATTTTAAAGTTAACAAACAAAAAAGACTTCAAAAGCAGAACTCTGTTTGCACAGATTCGTTGTATTAAAAAAAAAAAAAAGTTTTCCAGCACATCCTTCTCTTTCATAATTACTATCTTCCTGTGCTACCCTTCAAACAAAGAATACTCACAGTGCACCATAAAATGTGGGGAAACCAATTGAAATCTTTGTCCCTACACGATGCAACCCTGACTTATATCTCAAGTAGTTTTCGTTCTTCTTCAGAACCTTCCTTAAATCACACCCGCCCCTTCTGTTCTCCTCGGCACTAATTGCAGAATTTCACAATCACCCCAGTTACCCATACCAAGGGTTAGTACCCCACAGAGAGTCTCTGATAGCAGAACATACTTAGAGTTCTCTGTTACATGGTTCCTAATATTAAAAAAAAAAAAACAAAAAACAAAAAAAAAGCCACCCCAAGAATGTCCACATGAGGAAAGAAGAACAGCAGAACTCTATCCCTGGCTGAGAGTTGGCCTTGGAAACATCACCCACATCACCCTGCATGTAGCCACAGCCTTACTTGGAATTGTTATCTTGTATATGCCTACACAGTATCCCTAAATACACATCTGGTTCAATTTAACTGCACATACATAGACAGTAGAACTTCCCCAATTATGAAACTCAAGTTTTGAAACTAAAGTTTTGAATTAAAATAATAATACATATATATTATTTCCCCATGTTACTGTCCTCTACTGACGATAGTAGTTCTAATAGTAGCACTGAGTTCCTCATAATGAAATTTGTAGCCTGGTAGACTGAACCTGAAAGCAACCCGGTGTATCCAACATAGAGAATCAGACTACTGTTCATTTTTTAATTTCCCTATACACATCTAAAATAATAGTTTAGATGTAATCCCTACTTACAGAAAAGTTAGTCAAACAGATATTCATTAGAAAAAAAATCTATAGCATACACTGATACCAAAGAAAAGAGCAAAATCTCTAACAGCCCCCATCTGCTAAATCCTCCTTTGCATCAGAGCTTACTTTGTTCAAAACCAATATCACAACGAGAATTACTATTGAAGAGAAGATTTACTCTGAGACAAGCAAACAATATCTAGCAGGTAACCCTGTGACATTTAGCATAATAGAATTTCTGTTAAAGCAAGATATTTTAGTTCTCAAATGACTGTTACTGGTATTCTGCATTTCAAATAAACTAAACTAGTTCAGAAAGATGAGGAAAGCAGTTTGTTTGTTTTTTAATAATTCGTAGACTAGAAATAAAGAAAGAACAAAATTTAGAAACTATGTAAAAACCTCCATTTTAAACCAAATCAATAGGAAAAAACAACCAGACAAGATTTAACAAAAAAAAAAAAAGGTATATGCATTGAAAAAAAAAATCATTCCTCTTTTCTTTCTTTATATTTTGTATTACCAAAAAAAAAAAAAAAAAAAAAAAACAGCAAAGAAAAGAAAAGAAAAACCGCTTTTCAAAACAAGTCACTATCACATATTTTATTTGGACTGCATTTGATGTGATTTTCAGATTTACAGAAAACTTTTCTCAAAAGTTGGTGAACATCAATAGCACTGATAAAATATCCACCAGTTGTGGGAATAGAGGGGGAGGAATAAATTGGGGAAAAAATGATTCAGTGATAAATCATAATTTGGTACAATCAAATTCAAAATTCTTTCCCTCTGCTCTACTTTATTACATTGCTCATTAACACAACACATACAGTGCACTATTCTTCACTTTCATCCTAAGTTGAGCTTGATATTGTTTGCATTACTCCAGTAAGTTATCAATATGATAAGCTAGATTTATATAGAAAAAACATTACTACTTGACAAAGCATATAAGTGTGCCAGCTTGAGCTAACAATTAGGACACTTTTATTAAGTAATCTGACTTAAGATACTCAAGTTGGAATACAGTAAAGTAGTAAAATAAAATCACACAGACACCATTTCAGTCTTCAGTGGTTCATCTTTTCCTCTGGATAAAAAATTATCTTTCCTATATTTTTAGGAAGCTACTGGAGTTCAGCTAATGCATTTTTTTTTACCATAGTCTACATATATTTAATCTCTAATAATAAGATCTCGAAACCTTACAAGTTTTAGTTATTTGCTGCTATACTGAGCCATTCCACCGCTAGAAGGAAAACAAACAAACAAAAAAAAAAAAAACTCATCCAACCAATTCATAAAAAAATTATCATTAAATACAATTAAGTATTATCCTGTGCTGAGAACAACCCCCCCGATGAAGACAGATCTGGAGGATAAAGTATGGTCTGTTTTCAAAATACTTCGCATTTGTAAAGCTGCCATCTAACTGATTTAACACTAATGTTAATTACTGTTTATTTCTGAAGCTTCAAAATCAGTTGCTGATATTCCGCCCTTAGCTGACTCAGCTAATGAGGAAAGATACATCACATTCTACAAAAATTCAGTGTCCATGGTTTTATTTCAACTGAAATTCTGAAGAATAAGAAACGGAAATTGGGATTGAGTTGTGCCCTTAATAAAACATTTATATTGTGAAGTTTACATATGGAACAAACTATCTTCGGTCAGTGTGTGCACTGCCTTATGTAAACCTTAGGTTTCATTGCTTAAAAATAAGAAATCAAAATAAAATTTAGATAAGTTATCCAATTCCTGGATATATTAGAGAAGAATAAGACCATCTGTGAGTTTTGGTCTTCCATGTACTAAAATTAAAACTTAGTGAAATTTTGAGTTAAGAAATAATTTTGCCTTTGTGAATCATCAAACTTCAATTTCATTCTTCTCTCTTTCTCAGCTCTGAAAATTATTTCTGAAAATTCTTACTTCTTACATATTGTAAAGAAATCATTAATAAATATAATAATTTTCAAAAAAAAATCATTTAGTTTTTGCACATATTCAGTCTACCATTTGATTTGTGATAACTACAATTGATGTATACATTTCCCTTTTTTTTCATGGCATTCCTGCAGCATGAAAATATGTAAAAAAATTAAGACCTAAATTGAGAACTTTCTAAATCATACTAACCTAATAAAAAGAGATCCTGAAAAAGACATCATGATTTTGTACCTGAGTATCTCTCAATAAAGTACATGCCTACAGCTCTGATACTGCAATTTTAGAATGTTATTATTCTATCCATGCAAATTCCCTCTTACTTTTCTTAAAAATCAAAGGTCTTTGGGAGTACTGCAATCAGCTTATTATATTAAACTGTTTTTTCAAAGAAATTCCTCGAGGTAAAAATAAGTGATTGATTACAGAATAAGCAGGTCTTAAACAATAACACTATTTTCTGTTCCAAGCTACGGAATTGTAGGAGGAGTCTGATGATTCACACACGTGAACAGGAGGAAAAATCGTTTCTAAGACCAATAGTAATACAAAATTTTCCTTCTTTCAGTGAAATCACATATTCAAAATAGGATATCTTTCAGTCTTTCAGCATACTTCAACCAAGCAAACAAAAGTAGCTTCAGTGCAGCAGGCAATCTGATGAACTACAGTAGTCATATAATATAAATATTCTTACTTATCTGCCAACACAGTGTTGTAGGTCCCTAATTCTTCAAATACGTGGCCCACAAAAAGTCTTATCTATCTCTAGTGGAGTTGTACTAAAGCTTTAACAAAACTTAAAGTTGAAAACAAGGCACATGAACACTAAATGACAGAGTAACTGCAGAGTTATCATCTCATTGATACAAGAGATTCTCTTCTTTGGCTGCTAACACTGTTCAAATTCTTAAAAATAAGCTTGCATCATTTTGCCAGAGCAAGCCTGTTTTCAAAGGCAGTTTTTTTGAATTATCAGCTAGAATCAGCTTTCTCATCTATTTGACTATTTTTATTTTTTTTTTTATTCACCATAAATGCCATCATTTTAGTTCTGGCATTTGATCTTCACTGACCTACAGCTGATGTTTGAATGGCGGAAGGTTGCAGAAAAAAAATAACCATAAAAGGACAATTTACCCAATATATAATTCATCTATATCACAATAGACCTACATTCCAACAACTTTTTCCCATTATTTTATTTATTTCCCATTACGGTAATTTTGAGAAGTGATGAACAAATGTATTTATATGGTGTATAACAGGGAAGCACAGATGTGGAACTAGCTTGTGGATGTATAGCTCAATATCACGGTACTCTAAATCTCAAGAAAAAAATCCCTTTGAAAGTGGCTGGAAAAATGCATTCCTGCCTTCTCAGTCTCCCCTAAGCTAATGTTCTCAGGAAAGTAATCATAAAATAGGTGAACTCATCATTTCTGAGTTTATTCTACAATTATAAAGTCATTGTAATGCCTAAGAGACTCACTTAGAAGATACAGCTAGTAATGGTCTTTGATAGTTAAATCCACAGTAGCAGCTTTGTACAACATTAAATTGAATCTGTATCATGTAAAGTGGATCATGCGGTTGTTAAACAGGCCCTGAGACATGGAAGGCATCAAAGATACAATCGTGCTAGGCAGCATTTTTTTTTCACTTTTCTACTGGAATTTTTTCCACTTGAATGCAATAGGGAGGATTATTTTAAGGAATAGTAATGATACTTTTTATTTGAAATTATCAAAATGAACAATTTAAAAATTTACCGTCAAAAGTACTTCAGACCAATGGCACATTCAAGTAATGGTCATATAATCAAAGATGTATCTCATTACAAAATGTTTACTAAAAACAGTATTGTTTTAAAATACAATTCAAAACAGGTTCATTTTTTAATGAATTTGTGTAATTTTATAAAATAGAACTAAATACTTTTTATTGCCCAAGGAACAAAAAAAACATGCATAGTAGCATCTATGTTTTGGCGTAGATGTAGATGCACATCAAAATGTGTCACTATCTTCCAGAATACCCACATGCTGGAAACCACTCTCTCTGCTGGAACACAGATGAACATTTATAATCCCACTTCATTCTGTTTGAATTCTAGATGAAAAATATAAAAGTAGGAAGGATTTCTTGTTTATCATAGTGGATAGAAAAAGCTGGAACTTGTTACTACACTTGGTACATAAGATGCATGGGACAGACATCTCTATCAAAGTAATTATTTCTTCGAAGATGTGAAAGCTCATGTCAATAATCCTCTCAGCTCATTGCACAGATATCAAGCCCTACTGCTGACTGATGATCAAGCGTGCTTAATATTGGACTGAGATCTCACAAAGAGGTAGAAGTAGAGGAACTTTTCCTCTAGGTTTGACCTTGTTATAGGCTCGTGGCACTAGGGATTTTACACTGTATTGTAATGAATGTATCTTCCAATTTGAGTTAAACATGGAGAATAAAGATCTTATAGCTCACTGATCAGTTTTTATTTAAAATATCTTTCGTCTTTCATAAACAAGCCAAGAAGAAAGGACTGTTTAACCTGACAATGAAGATTGGTGGAGAAAGAGATAAAAATAGTGACAATGAACATTACAAATCTACAAGCTTTTTTGCTAAGATTTGGGAATTGTCAATTTCAAATGTTGATATACCACAATATTTTGCTGAACCAGTTTAACAGCAGAACTACTATATTTGCATGTATTATGTAAATTAGATTTTGAAACACTTGTTTTATTCTTTTTTTTCTGCACTGAAAATTGGTGTTTTACATACATTATGTAAATAAGATGTGGTGGAAATTGTACTTTTTTTTTCTCCAGAGAAATTTATAAAACTTTGAAAAACTGAATAAGCTCCTGATTACATATGTTTTAGCACATTGCTGCAAGAAAATAACTAAGACATTATTTTTTTTCTTTCTGTGTTAGAAAAGAAATACTGCCACTCTTAATAAACATTCCTCACCAACATTTTTATCAAGGCCAAAGGCTGAATCCAGAGTAATAAAGAGCAATTGTGCTTATAAAATAATTTCTTCTTGAATGAACAGTAATAAAATTATTTTAAATGGATGCATGCCTTTATAATCCAAATATTGTCTTATGGATTTACAGTGCTCAGAATGAAGTCACAGCCACTTTAGCTTCTTCTCTGTAATTGCTATTCATACTAATTTGACTAAAGTAAACGGGAAATGCTCACTTCCAATAATACACTAAAGATCTGTTGATATGCTGAGTTGTTGATATGTATGACTCCATGTACATATCGTTACCAACTGAAATTACTACTTTTGCAAGCACAGTGAGTTCAGAGACTTAATTTTGAAAAACCTATTATCTGGAATTACTTAGGTCCCTCCAATAGTTGTTAAGACACAGCCTAGACAAATAGTATGTATTAAAAACATGATTGACTAAGGGTAGATAGATAAAATAAGTCTATGAGCATGACCTATAGATACATCTTGAATTCAAGGAGAAGTTCTTTAAACAACCATTTCTGTAACAAGATGATTGTGAGAGATATATTTCCCCTGTCCACCAGTGTTGTCACTCCATCATAGCAGGCCACCAGACTGGTCAGGCAGGATCTGTTGTTGGTGAAGTTGTGCTGCCTCGGATCACCTCTTCATCTTGTATATGCCTTAACATGGTAACCAGGAGGATCTGCTCCATGATCTTCCTAGGCACAGAGGAGAGGCTCACCGGTCTGTAATTCCCCAGGTCGTTCTTCTCCCTTTCTTAAAACTGGGAGTAATCTTTCCCTTTTTCCAGTCACCATTGATTTCACTGGAGAGCCATGATTTTTCAAATACCATCAAGAGTGTCTTGGCAATCACATCAGCCATTTCTTTCAGAACCTGGGACTGCTGGATCTATCTCCATCCCCACGGGCTTGTATACGTTCAGTTTTAGGAGGAGGTCTCAGACTTCTTCCACTGTTACAGTGGGACAGAAACTGCTCCTCTCACCTACAGGTTCAGGGTCCTGGCAGAATACTACTGCAGACTGAAGCAAAGCACTTACTTACATCCAGCCCTGTCTTCTGTTTCCAACACCAGATTGGAGTGAAGAAACACCACAAATGGCTAGAGAAGTGTTGGTGCAGGAAAAGCTGCAAATGACAACTCTCCAACTACTCCAGCCAGATTCTTTCAAAAAGCTGAATTCATTTAATTCTTGCAAACTTCATGATTCCAAAAGCAGCCTGTCATTAGAAACAGGGCTCATTTAACAACATACAAACAAAAAAAAAAATAAACAAAATACTCCCTTATGTATTTAGGACCTAACACAAAGCCAATTGAAATCAATGACATTCATTCCATGCATCTTGGCTTGTTCTGACATAAATGCTTAGTCTCTGTTCCAGCTATCCATATAAACATGAATTTAAGCAAGTTCTGTAGTTCTTTCCCGATGAGAGCTATGTTTCAGTATGTTCTTAAATGCCACACTGAACTGAGACTTTAATAAACACTGAATGGGATTCTTGGATTATTTTTAGTGGATTTCCTAATAACCTATAAAATTCTCAAGCTACTGAATTTGTGTATATATTCTAACACTGCATGAGGACAATGGTTCTCTTGTGATACATCAACTAATTTGACACGTTTTTCTCTTTTCAGAAGTTAATTTTTTAAGAACAATATAAAACATGATGGTAAGGAAAAATACACTGGCAGTTACAGTGTAAAAAATAGTTATTGTTTTCAAGCAATTAATGCAACAAGGTAAGCCGTTATATTAAAATATCTTTAATTGAAATAGTGGGTGATAATTCATAGCTAAGTACTCTTAACTATGTGACTACTGTCATTATTAAATTTTGAAGAAAAGAATAAATGCTGAGGTATTTTCATATACCTTTAATAGAGTCCAAGTCCCAGTATAAAATAATCAGCTAATCAACCAGATGATTCACATTCACCTAACCACTCCTAGCACAAAGTTCAGAGATTTAAAGGTTGTGTGGCATAGAGGAAAAGATCTTTATCTTTAAACTTCACAAATTAAAAAAAATACCCATTAGCAAACCTCAAAACTTTCCCCACAAAAAAACAGTCTGCGAAGATTACAGAGCCCTTTTTGTCCTACAATTTTAATATTAGACAGAGGCAGATGTTCCAATTTGTGGTTTAATCTAATATGTCCAAGGCTGAGCCAGTAAGTTAAGTGCTAAATGATAATTCATTATTTTTGTGCTGTGACAGCATTTGACAGCTTCAGGCCTGGATCAAGACTGTAGTGTGCTATAAAAAAAAGAAATGCCATTTGGTCCAAACAATTCAATCTCATGCCTTAACTTCTCATTACACGTACTACCTAGGAATACTGTAACTCAATGTTTTAGGAGTTACATATACTGACTGATACTGAGGACAACAACTAAAACATCCCTTAAGCTACCAGTACCTGATAGCTTTGGAAATTATTTCAGTATGATTATATCTCTGATAGACCATTATTTGTGAATCAAACTCTGCTCTTTCATTTTCAGTGTCTTTAAGGGGTTCCTCTGAACAACAAACGTGAGGTCAGCATTTAGCTTTATAATTATTATCTAAAAAATAAACCCCTATGGAAAGAATCAAGAATGTCTTAAAATGAAGTATATATGACGGAAACTGAAGACACGGAAGTTTTGATGGACCATTAGTCAAACCTGAGAGAGTTCACCAGTCAAAGTTGAGAAAAAAAGTAGAAAAATCACAACAAAATTCAGGAAGTATATTTACTGTGCATGTTACCATTAAAATAATTATATTCCCCCATTAATTCTTCTTCATATTACATTTATAGAGTTATTGTCTTAATAATGGACAGATTCTATGGAAATGATGTGTATTGAAAGTAGAAAGATTGTTTGATGCTTTACATTTTTTTTACTACAGCCCTGACAGAAAACTGGCCCACAGGATATTAATAACATGAAAACAATTGTGACTGACACTCATGATTCATACAGATGTTAATCTAATCTACTGATGTACTCATCAAAGTTCCCTCTTTGTAGGAGGAATCAAAGCTATTCTTAATTGGCTAATACTTTATTTCAGTCTTGTGCCACTGTGTAAGGCGACCATTAAGTGCAAAGACTCTCTATATCATGAAGTGTTCTTGTGTGTGACTTAAATGCTCTAATAATTTACTTTTTTTTTTTTTTTACTTTTTTTTCTGGATATTCAGATTATTTATTGATGAAAAATGGAAAAAAAAATTCATAAAGCAACAGAAGTCAAAGGAAAAATGGGAACTGTGCAGCTAAGAAACAATAGACTTAAAAAATGTAAAGTATAGAAAGTTTTGGTAAAAGTCAGGTACTTTTACTGCCACTGATAGTCATTTAATATCCATTTTCAAAATTTCTGTAAATAAATGTTCTTTCATGTTCAAATTCACTTATTCTTTTTTCATTTTTCTCCATTTGACACTAGGATCAGAATTACACATCTGTGTACACATTTTCCAAACCCTGTATTTCCAGACTGAGATTTAAATACCTTTTCTGTTGTTACCATAACGAGTCTTTCTGAAAACATTAGTTCACAGTGTCAGTTCAGACAAGCAAGAAGTAAAGAAGGTATCTAGATTCAACCATCCTCTGAAGAAAGCAGTTCACTTTCTCCTCCTCTCACTTGCATGCCACAGCCTAAATGTGAAGCTGACTCGGGCAGGCTGTCAGGGAAGTTAGTGACCTTTGTGTTTCAAGCTCTATTAACCATATTCCAAACAGCCAGCCCACACTCTTCTCCTGGAGAACATCTGTGCATAAAAGACTATGCTTCTCAGAATTAAAAGACTCACATGCACTGCATTTGCTGTGGCAGACTTTTTTAGTGCTGAATATGTGGGGCTCTCCTAATAAAAACAGATAGGATACTAAGTTTTTTTCCTTTACTTCTGTCTTAACTCCTTATACCTTTAGCTTCAAGTAGTTAAAATTCATGAGCTTGCTTGCAAGTTTTAGTACATAACATTATCTGCCTTTCAGGTTTCCTCCAGGTTAATGAAATATCTACATGCATAATGTATTATTTTTTCTGCCCAAGAATTTCATAACGTCACATATTGATACAGACTGAGATTTGAAATATTTTGGGTTCCTTCCTTCAAGTAATAAAGCCCCCGTTATTTTCAACTCAGAAGAGGAAAGGATCTCAGTAGCACATAAACCAAAGGAAATATCAGGGGTCTGAGACAATAAATGTGTATCAGAATGGAATTTTGAGTGTTCTGACATAGCTACTGAAAAACAGCTCTGAAATGATATGTAAAGGTCAAAATGATCTTCTTAATTGAGTCTTTGAGGATGTGTTGCCTTCTCAAACCCAAGATGTTTTCTCCCTCCCAATCGTTTGATTAAGTGTATGCATATATGGATTTTGTTATTTAGAAATGTTTGTTCATTTTAAATGTTTCCATAAGTGCTTGGTGCAACCATGTTTCAACCTGTTAATATCTGTTTAGAATCTATTAGTGTTTAGAATAACTTCCTAGGGTGTAAACAATCCTGTTCAGACTACTATCTGCTGCTTACTTATTACTCCATCTCAGTTCTTAACTAAAACAAAGCATTTATCGGATTCAGAGAAATTACATTTTTATGCCCATCTCCACAGTCAGCTCTTGCATTAGCATAAATTCCTCATAATATAATTCCTTCATGCTGTAATTTTTCCTGAGATTCACGCATGTATACTTACATTTTCACTCACAGCACTTTACCATCATGAAGGTGACTGTCTTAGTGTTTGCTGACAATGATGGCTTCATCCAGCTTCCTCCTAGGAGACCTCTTTCATGACCACACTGAACACATCTATCTAATCTCCACTGCTATTTAAGTCTTCACCTAAGGTCAACTACAGCACTATATTTCCTCACTTACTCCACTTCTTACCAGTTGCCACACCTGCCTGATTCAGTTTAGCTATACCATAACATGACTGTCCAAGCAAGTCTAAGACAAAATACAAGGCTCTACACATCATCATTTCATTCCCTCTTGAATACAGACTTTTTTTCATGCTGTTTATGAATCATACTGACCTGTACAAAAACCAAGCCAAATAAACAAACAAAAAAACATGTTTTTTACTTCTGTCCTTAATCAGCTACAAGGTCAGGATCTATTCCTTTGCAAATGCATACCTGCCACAGTTTGGAAATTGATGAAAATAAAAGTACAGTTCTTAAAAACTTACAAGCAGATGTGAAATTCTGCAGGTATACTAGTAAACAAGCACAGACAATGTGACTGATGTGTAGTTACCTAATTGATTGATTTAGCAATAAGGATCATCGAATCACAGAATGCTTGAAAGGGAGCACAAAGCCCACTCAGACCCAATTTACTGCCACGGACAGGGCTGCCCAGGGCCCCATCCAACCTGGCCTTGAGCACCTCCAGGGATGGGGCACCACAGCATCTCTGTGCCAATGCTTCACCACCCTCTGAATAAAGAATTTCCTCTAAAATATAATTCAGATCTCCCCTCTTTAATTTTCAAGTCTTTCTCCCTTTTCTTATACTATTAGACTAAGAAAAAAGTCAGTCTCCCTCTGGCTGATAAGTTCTCTTTAGGAAAGGCCACCGTGAGGTCTCCCCATAGCTTTCCTTTCTCCAAGTTGAACAAGAACAGTTCTCTTAGCCTGTCTTCATAGAAGTGGTGGTACTCTAGTCCTCTGATCATCTAAATGGCCTCCTCTGGACCATCTCCAACAGCTCCACAACTTTCTTGAGCTGGGGGCCCCAGTCCTGGACTCCAGATGAGGCCTCATGAGTGCAGACAAGAGGGGGGACAATTCCCACCCTCTCCCTGCTGGTCAGCCCTCTTTTAATGTAGCCCAGGACATAGCTGGTCTTCTGGTTTCATCATTAAGTAGAACCACTGCTCATTTAGACAAAGAAAATAATATCAGTTTCTCTTTTATAGCTATCAAAAATCATCAATTAAGAGTAGATTAAGTGCCAGCTAATTCACTAATCACAGGGCTGATCTCAACTTTCTTTCATAATCTTCTTCAAACAGAATTATAATTTTCCTTTTGCACTGACGTATAAATGTTCTGAACTGGTCACATTAAGGGTTCAAGGCTTCTTATTTCTTATCTCCAGAATAAATTAAAATAGATTGTTTGTATAGTGGGTTGCATTTTGAACAGAAAATTTACACTGCCCTTGAACTAATACAAGGAATTAAATCGTAAACTAGACTTGAAAACAAAGTGCTGAATATTAATTGTAACTCATCAGGAAAAATATAAAAAGATATCAGAGACAGTCAGAGATAATGGACTGTAAAAAGATTTAAAATCAGTTCATATATTTCTTTCCCATGTTCTAAACTGACATAGTCAATTATACAAATACTTGAATTTTGTCCAGTGCAGATGTGGTCAAGGTGCTTCATTTAATCAGAAACATTTCTCTGCAAGAAGTCTTTCAAAATCATCATTAACACAAAATGTCTTTCAATAGTCCAACAATTTACCTGTAATATCAGCATTTAATTCACAGCTTTGCTATCACATGAGTAAATTTAATGTCATATAACTTCATCCTGAAGTTGGTATTTATTCTGTAAGTTGTATGTTTTATTGAAATAATGCCACATCCCTACTTGTTTCAGTCAGTGCGTGATCTTCACTTTTTTTTCTGTGCATTTTTTACGCATACAGACTTGCTTATGTTTTTCTCTGGTGGAGACAGACTTCATCAATATTGCTAACTTCTAGGAACAGAGCAGGGACAAAGAAACAACTAAAAAGTTTAATGAGAATTCCCTGACTGAGCTGAAAAATATCCAGAATTTCATATTTTTTTACTACACGCTGGTGGCATTCCTCCTGGCATCTATAATTCTGGGACTGAACACTGTCATTTGAACTGTTGCCCCTTCTGGGAATTTGTTGCAGAAAGGACTTTGAGCTGCCCCTGTGAAACTTGGTCAGTCTTTGTTGGAGGGAATTGTGTTTGTGCCCTATACCACACACTGAATAAAATACTCTTGGATAAAACCTGTCAAATCTCTGAATTATACCTACTTGTTGTTGAAGATATTGTTCCTGACTACAAGAAAGTTGTATCAATACATTATTTCTTTAGAATGAAAGCTTTTTCTCAATTTCTGATATATTTTTTCTATCTATACAGAAGTCTGTGTCCCATTTTTAGACGTAAATAAGGGATGGGTCTTAAATACCCATCTCCATGAAGTGGAGAATAGCCTTTCTACAAAGATATATTGTTCATGCAAGAATTCTTAGTGTCAAGGATTTTCTTGCAACTTCAATGTCCTCCAACAGAAATTTAGAGAAGACAATGAATCAATCTGATGGTATCCATCCATTGCATCAGGAATCTACTTAGAAAAGCTCAAAGGCTTTGCAGACTGTAAAATGTTATTTGTCTACAAGTATTCTCTCCAACTAATAAGTAAACAGTGGCATCTTAAAAGTGACATTAATGGTAAAATGACAAGATTAAAAGCTAACAGGAAAAAATGTTGATTTTTTTTATGGTGAAATTAGGAGGAAACAAGATGCTACATTGAGCAAGCATTCCCATAAGTCACTGGATAATGTAAATGCAAAAAACATCAAATATACAGAACACTTTGATTAGGCTTGAAGTGGGATTTACAGTATTCTAGTTCCCCTGAGTATTCTTTTACCATGTACTGAAAAGGTTTTTTGTCAACAGTCATTCAAGGGAGGTTCACAAATGTCAACAACAGTTAAGCATCACTGATACTTTGCAGTACAAGATAGAAAACTAGTCCTGCTGTGTGAAAGGAATATAATAAAAACTCTGCCAAACTGAATATAAAAAGTATAGGAAAGATTAAGTATATTGTAATTTGTTTCTATTAGCTAATTGTGACGCAACTCAGCTTCTTTAGCTTACAGAATTTATTTAAAAATTCAGTTTTCTTACAGACAAGTCTTTTTTCATCAAAATCTACAATTCCTCAGCAGGGAACTGCTGTGAATGAAATCGTCAACAGAAAGAATAAAAAGTATTTGGAACTAACTTTTGTCTGAAGCAATAATAACTTTGAGTGTTTTCTTCTTTTCATCTATTTCCCATTTCACTAAATTACAATTTTGACATAATCTGGATATGCTATTTTTTCCAAATAAAATATATGCTAAAATACAAGAAGGAAATAAAATCTTGCAAAGCACTAATATTCCAAAGGTGTAGAACCCTGACCTTCATTTGATATTGACATCTGCATATATTTACCAGAAAATTAAATGGCAAAATGAACAACCTCCCCCACCATTTTTTCTGAAGCTGTTGTTGTAACCCCACTAATACACATTACAGTATACAATAATAAAATTGGAAACAACACCACAGAGAAAAACATCCTTTCCAGTTCAGAGATGATATAAAAATAAAATGAAAAGGCAGTCTGTTTTTCCAAAGCAAAAAATAAGAGACAGACTGATAGAGATGACAGAAAGCAATGAAGTAAATGGTAATACAGTGTTGGTCATGCAGTTAGGACGGATTTGTGTGTAATGAGTTACAGACACAAAAGACCCAAAGATTAAACTCAAAGACAATTATACTTGTGGTTTCATAGACCATTTTCAAACATAAGGGAGAAAAGCAATAGGCAAGAGGATAATAAAGAAGTGTTTGTCTGAAAATTAAAAAAGTGACAATAGAGTCTCCTAAAAATAAGCAGTCCAGAAACTGAAGAAAAGTGAGTGAATTACGTCTTGAACACAAAAGGAAGTAGCTGAGATGTAGTACTCGGAGGGCTGAAAGACAGTAAAACGTTACACAGTCGAGTCCAGCAGTGGGAAAAGGTCCGTGGTATGTTCTGAATGAATGGCACAGTGGTATCCTTTAACTCTCAGTCAGGGTACCAGTAATGGAAGTAAAGAATCTGTACTGTCCCTGTTCATTGTAGGGGAGTCAGACTAGATGGCCTTCAGAGGTCACTTCCAACTCTAAGGATTTTATGATTCTATGATTATTTATCTTCCACCTGCCAGGAGCCAGTATCAGCAGAATTACTAATTACTAATCCACTACAGAAAACAAAAGTTCTTCCTACCACCATTTTTTCTCAGACATTATGGCCACTCAGATTTCTGAAGTGCCTATAAGCAACAAAAAAATGGAGCTAAGTAAATTTAATTTTTGAAAGTAGGCCATAATTTTATAAACAAAAATGAATTTGGCTAAACCATCTTAGCTTCCAAAATCCAAAATATTATTAATGGAATCTTCAGAACATTAAAATTGGAGAGAGAGAATACCTTTTACTGTATCAAACAAAGGGAAATACAAGTTACTACTCATGCTACTGGCATAAATAGGAAAAAGTCTAGCAATGCTGGTAACATATTTTGATTTGAAACAGCAAATGATCTAATTCTACAGTGTTACAAATAAGAGTTGTCTATGGGTAATGTGTCCATGGGTGATGTGATGAGCAATGACAAGCAGAAGATTATGCATTTAGCTTATAATTTGATCATACTTCAGCAACCTATCTATAGTACCATCACTGTTTTTATATACTTATACTGTTGGAAGATATCCAGAGTGCCATGCATTTTATTTATTTGTCCAGAAGTACAGCAGAACAGAAGAGACTGGGAGCTACTGAATTACAGTGAAAACTGCTAATTATTTCTGCAGATTATGGAGTTGAGTTTAGGCATCCAAATGTGACTGTTTCTCAGCTCAAACAAGGTTGCCAGGCACTACAGTTCCTTTAACTGCTTCATGTAACTCTGTCCATCATAGCACTGATTACGAACGTGGCAAGTGGAGTTCTGATATCTCAGAGAAAATGACACATCCATCAAAATAAAATTACAGCCTTCATGAATGATCAGTCAAGCATATCTCTTACTTGACTGATAATGCTCTACCTGTATAGTTTTCTCACAGTACAGCCAATTAGTTTTGCAGTGATATCTCTATAGTACTCATTCATACTGAGCTTCAGGAATTGCCAGGCTAATACTACTTAACTCATAAGTCTAAGTAGTACACAGCTTTTAAGCATGGCACAACACAAATGCAGCTGTTCTGTTTCTAGACTCATGCTTTCTTTGAGTCAGTCTGCTCTTCTTCACATGAAATTTTCTGTTCTATGGTCATCTATGTAGTACTCTCTTAGAGTACCAGTATTTGCAGTGTACAGCCATAGTAAAGGATACTATAACAAAATGCAAGACTCAGTATGAAATGAGATGGTGTTTTCTGGGAATGGGGAAATTATCATTTCAATACATTTCCTAAATTTCTGGATTTTGACCTTCCAAGTCTTGGTAGTCCTACTTACCAAGGTAATTACAACAACCTGTATCCTGAAGTTTTCTGCAAGGACTAGGAAGCAGTGGGGTTTCCAAGCCCTTCAGTATTGACAGTACAGATCCAAGAGTGATGGATTCCCTTCTGAGAAGCTATAACTCTAAGGTAACCTGGGCCCTTTCTAAAATCTGAGTTGAGAGCCTGAAATGTAGTTCTAGTAAAAACAATATTTTAATTAACTTTTCTTTCTGTGCAACTATCCACATCAGATTTGACCTTTCATTTCCTCTGTGTTACATAATCCTGTTGATAGGAGTTTAAAAAATTTTGTTGAGCTGAGTGCTACCATGTAAAGCAACAGAGCTTCAACCAGAGCTTTTCTCTGAGAGCTCAAGAGGAAGTAAGTGTACCATGTTGAAAAGTTCATACTGTAAACTGGAAAAAAAGCAACCCCCCCCCCCCCCCCCCCAAAAAAAAAAACAAAATAATAAAAAAAATACAAAAATGAAATCCAGATAAAAGACTCGGCTGTGGGAAAAAAAATAAAAATTAAAAAATAAATAAAAGGAAAAAGAAAAATCACCAGGATTTCTCATAAGGAATGCAGGATTATCTTTTTTGATACAGTTCAATAGCTAAATTAATCATATTGGCATTTTTTAAAAAACACTCTTGAAGAAACATGCAACAAAGGAAAGAAGGAAGACAATGTATTGGTGAGGAAACGCCATTGTCTGGATGGAAAAATTCCTCCTTCTGTAATCAATCAATCAATCAATTAATAAAAGAAAGAATAACAGATCTGATAACAGGGATGTGATAAAAATTTTCAGGAAAAAAATCATCACATAAGACTTGGGGAAGATACATATCGCATATAAAAACTGAAAGTTAAATGACCTCAGTGGGCACTCAGGAACTGACCAAACTTTGAAATAGGACTTTAGTGAACCTTACCAATTTCAATAGTTGAAAATAAATGCATAATCATTTATGACTGTTGGCTGGCACCAGAACTACAAAGTAACTTTTTCAAGACAGATCAAGAGATAGAAGTACTTTAGGCAAGTGACGGATCTTGTATCTATATTCATTTTAACCCTAATCTACCATAGTCTCTGTTTATGCAGAGGAATTAAATACAGAAAGTTCTTTCTTGTCATACTCAGCACTATTTGAAAAATGAGGGAATTAAAAGGCCTATCTTTGGAGGAAAAATAATTTATCCAGTGAAACATTTGCTTCCTGTAGCTGCACTAATGGTAGAAAATTAGTTCAATTAGGGTTATGACTAATACAGTTCAAATACTAGAAGACAGATTGAAGGAGTGCAGGAAGGAATTTGTGCTTGATAAGTGTCCATCATTAGGTCTAGAAGAGTAGTGGAAAAGACTATAAACACTAATCCTCCAAGCATTTGGTCCAAATTTAAGAATGAGTTAGATCTTCCACTTTTAGATATAGTTCAATCGTATAGAACAAACATCTGGAGCTGTTCATGTTCATTTATTTTCTGCTTAGGAAGGAATTGTCCTAATTTGATATTTTAATCATCTAGCTGATGATCTAGCACATGAAAAAAAATATCATGCCATCAGGAGTTTTCCACATTTCTGAACTGGAAGGACGATCAATAACCTTTTACTCGCTAAATTTTGTTAACAAATACATATGTATACGTATATAGCACAAAACATAAGATAACCTAGTTCAGTGATGAAATCATTAGTGCTGCATAATATCATTCATTTGTGCTTTAATAATGCAAAACATGGTTTCTGTTTTATTACATAGCTGTTAATTCAGAAATGACATGGTTACTAAAGATTTACTACATTACTATTTGCATACGGGTTTCCTTAGTAGATGAGAAAACTTACTGCTCCTTAGAATAAAAGTACTTAGTCTAGGTGCTTTATGCTGAATAAAGACTGCCATCTTCTGCTGCATCTGCAGTAGATAAAGATGTCCAAGTTAACATCTTAAGGGTGAAGGGTGTTATAGTAGAGTTATATTAAAAAATAGGAAAGAATAAGACTTTCTCCTTCTACTAATGTAATGAGGTGTCACTGGAGACATTTTTTACAGCAACATACTTTTTAAAGCTACATATCTTTATGCTTTTTATCTCTTTGTGAAGAAAAGAGATGTATGAATTTGAAAAAAAAAATAAATTTATTCATTACGAAATATGTTAACCTATCTAATCAAGAACTGTAATGTATTATGGCAGCAACTTCACCACAAGATATCTTTCCTAGTCTGGCAATGTAGTTTGCTGATTTCGATTTAAAAAATAATAATAATAATAAAAGGTTTTGTAATTTACCAGCAGTTAGGTTGCATGTGGTTAAAAACTCTCTGTTGATTTTTTTTTTTTTTTAATTTCAGGTACTCCTCTAGTATGTACAGAAGAGTAGCCTGAGCAGACCCAAATAGAGAATTTAGAATTCTCTGAAAATTGTTTCTGTTTCAGTTCATAATTATCACTATTGGTTATCTTAAGAAATGTGAAACTCCTGATAATTAGCAAAAAGCCCAAATAAACATTATTTATTCAAAAGTCAGCAGGATTGTGATCTCAAACTTGAGTGATCTTAATATTATTTTGGCGTCTGACATAATAGGTTTCCCCATTATCGGAGATATTGGTGTTGATGACACAAGATTTAAATGAATATCCTACTTAGATAAAATAAGCATTGGCTATTCCAAGTAGTTTCATATATATACAATGCAAACAAGTCTACATTTTTGGAAAAAAAATGACAAAATATTTTCTGATTAAGTAATGTCGATTGGTCAAATTAGAGATTTCACATAAATTTGTAAATTTGGGCCATTCCATTTTTGGCTCTTCAGATCATTTGGATTTATTGTCATATTATAAACACACTGAACTACTGCTGAATGATACTTTCCTACAACAAAACTGGCAAAGCAATACTTCTGCCTTGTGCATTTGGGACAATTTGTGTGCAAAGGAATGGTTTGACAATCACTAGAGGAACTTGGATATTTAAGATACATCAGATTTTGGGTTTCTTGGAAATACTATTTGATGAACATTTATGCCTTGTTAATATGCCAGTTATTAATTAATATTCAGTAAATCTGTCAGTTGCTCAGTCTGGCTGAAAAAGACCTTTCTCTAAAGTTTTCTCACTTTTCTCAATTTTAACAATAATATACAAGAATACCAAGCACTGCAAGAGACATTCATAGAATCATCATGGAATCACAGAACAGCTTGAGTTGAAAGGGACCTAAAGGATCATCAAGTTCCAACCCCTCCTGCTGCAGGCAAGGCCACCAACCTCCATAAATAACACTAGAGCAGGTTTTAAGATCATTTTTAAAGGTTAACTTAAGTTAGAGTCTGGCATGCTGATATATGCTTTCTCATAGATTTATAATGTAAGATTAAAAGCACAGTGAAGTAAACAGATAGCCATGTGTTCCCATGCGCTAAGAATTTCAGCTGATGAACTGTGCTGATTAAGTCTTTTATTAGGAAATGCTACTTTGTTCACATAGAATTTCAAAAGATGCACAATCTAATTTCAGAAAGATACGTTTTTCTTATTAAAATCAGATATCAGACATGAGTGTCTGATATGTAGACATATCAGACACTCATGTCTGATATCTGATTTTAGACATGATGTAGATGTAGACATGAGTCCTGGTACAAACAGGCTAGGTGAGAAAAGACACAGTGTGTGTTGCATGGCGCAGAAATTCACAACGTGCAGCTGCAGGTGAAATCCTCTTCACACTACTGATAAAACACTAACCGAATATATAGGAGAGACACTGAGATTTTCCCACACAAAATGGGTATGAAAAAGTCCAAAATCAGATTTATACTTTTTTTCCCACTTTTTTCATTCCATAAATAATTATGCTTTATGAAGTAGAACTGCTCTCAATAAAATGAAAGAGCCATTCATTCTAGAATGGCTGTTTACTTAGAGCATGAATTTACAACGTGATATATAGTGTTTCAAATCTCCTGTTACAGTTTAGGTAGAAGAAATATAAAGCAAACTATGGATCTGTAGGTCTCACATAGGTCCCTGATGTCAGTACTAAGTGCCTTGATAACAAAGCCTACTAGATATTCTGGGAGTGGGGAAGGGTAATGAACATTACTCTTCACCTTCCCATTTCTTTTTTTTTTTTCATCATTTTAAATGGAAAGGAAGGAGAAGCATTCAGAAAATTCAAAGCTTCCACAGAACAAATTCCTATGTATAGAGATCTAACACTAGTGACCTCTGCTAGCTGTGGATCAGCAATACAAGGAGCACTAGCAGTGACATCAGAATAACAGGGAAAGAAAAGAATTACAGTGACATGAAGAGCATAGATGGGCACAAAGAAGAAAAATTTCATTGGCATTAGAAAAGCTAAGATGCAGTAAGACACAAGAAGCAAAGGAAAAAAAGTAACAAAAAAATCACCATTTCTTATCTGAGGCAGTGAAGCTTTCACATCAAAGAGATTCATAAGTGCAGTGAATGAATATAAATATATATATATATTTTTTTAACCTTAAAGTGCATATTAAGTACAAACTTAAGGCAAGCAGGGAGAGTCGAAAACAAACCACAAACAACAGACTAAACAAATATCTTGCTTTACCTTAATGAAAGACCACAGACAAATCTAAACATTTCACCATATTGGTTTGTTAGGCTCCTTTTACTCCCTGTACAATAGGATTCCTCTTCACTATACAACCACGTTCTTGCAACAAATAACTTCTTAGTAACTAGTTCAGGATGAAGGCATCTGAGTCTTAAGAAATGAGCAAATAATAATAATGATAATAATAACTAATAATAATAGCATTGATGGGTAAAACTTCAATTTTGTTTGCTAGTTAACTTGTAAGACACTTGACAATGCCATACAGTATTTTCTCCCAGCATTACTACTTCAATGAGGCAAGAAGCTAAAGAAGCTGGGACTTAGAGATCATGTGCTACATCGTGTGTCATTGTCCATCTTTATGTACAGAACTTACTCTATCACTTTTCTTTGAGTCCCTCTCTGTTCCTTTCAACAAAACGACGATCATTCTAGGAATGCTGCAGCTTTTTTTGTTTGTTGGAGCTATTCTTTGTTTTTTAATTTTAGTCTTTGAAGCTAATTGGATGGAAGATGATCCTAATAAATATAACCACACTGAGCATTTCTTGTAATTCTTCTGTGTCATGCTGATTACCAGACAATGATAACACACAATTTTTACTATTTTTACTATGCTGTTTATAATCATCTCATTTTTGCCTGAGATTCCCTCTCTCCTCTTCCTCTTCATCATAAGACCAAAATCAAAAGAATCTTATTCTAATTCTTTATAAAGTTTGGTATACAAATAATTTCAATTTTGTGGAGTACATTGTTCCATTTTAAAATAAAATTACTCCTTCATCTCTAACAGTAAGTTCCTCTGCATGTAATACGGTAATACACTGTGGGCCCAACTCATTTTTGCTGATGCTGTCTCATTAACAAACATGCCCTACAGAATCATGAGTTGCAGGCACAACTTCTTGAACTGTAAATTATTATTTGGAGACAAAAATTAACTAGGAGTTTTAGCTGAGTTCAACACTGCGAAATGCATGAAAGTGTGCAATTGTAAAACATATTTATACTCATCCTGAATCAATATGATTTTCCTATGAGACAAATTCTGTGTTTTGCTTATCTCAGCTATAGTCTTACTTCATACAATAAAGTCAGATGAGTGCCATTTGCGTATTCACTTCCTTGATCAACTACACTACCAAATCACCCTCCTCCCTCAAAAAAAAAAAAAAGTAAACGTATCCCGTACATTTTTGAAAAAATACATAGTACTTCAGTACTTCATTAAGCACTCTTCCTAAGTAAATAATAAAAATGGACATCAATTAAAAGCAATAATTATTTTCCGAGTTTCAAGATTAATGCTCTAGAAACCATTCAAAGTATGTAATTTTTATATGCAGCAGTAGTAGATCTATTTTTTTCCAGCTGTAATGACTATACTTTTTCTTAGCTTTCAGTCTTGCATAGACTGAAATTCTTCAGAGGTTGTCAGATACAGATAAAGGAAAATCTGGACTCAAAGTCAAAAGCAATTCCACTCAGAACTGTGATATTTCAAGATTCAGTTGGTATTAATATTCTGAGGAGCTTGCTTGTATGACATAATAAGCACCGTTTTTTTAGTAAGTAATATCAATTTTGTCCTTGGAGGACTGTGGTAAATTGTCTACAACAATGCAAGTGTATAGTATTTAGGAACACACTGAAGCAAACAAAGAGAAAATAAAAACTGCTTTTTGCATTCATACTTAGTTGGACAACATACTTGTTGTATTAATAAAGCAGTATAGAACTCTAGAGCAGAGTTCTTATGTCACTAACATAATCTGATGCTTATCACTGACTTCAGCAAGTTAAAGCCTCACTCCCAACTCTTGAATTCAATGGTAACTTTGGTGACTTATAGGCAGAAATATCAACAGGAAAGAAATTTGTCCTTCATGATTCAAAAATCATAATCAGGAAATACTGCTTTAAAACAAGTAAACGAATATCATTATACAAGCAAACGCTCCACTCAACACATTTTATTGCTTGAGGTTTCCTTCTAAATAATCATTACATCAAAAAGCACCAATGATGTAAAGAACCACTGTAAAAATAAATCCATTATTTTTAACACCTATCACATGGCTCAGTGTTTTGTGAAAAACTGAACTGAACTGAATGGATTAAAAAAAAAATCAAAAAAAATTTCAAAGCAAAACAGATGAGCTTATAAAATTGTTACAATATCAGGGCATTAAAGGTGGTTTGCAACAGATGTCCACTCTGGAATCTGTTGGCTTTGAATAATGGGATAACCATATGAGAAAACAGAAAATGCATATCCGGAAATTGACACACAAGAATAGTGTAGACAGGACTGCAAATATTTTGATGAAAAAGTTCAGAATTACCTTGACAAACTGGAAACTGAACAAAAAGCAATACGAAAATCCAAGTGGAAATCATGGATTTCAGAAGAGAAAATAGGCAAAGAAAATTATTGGCTAAGCAGAAACTTGTCAGAAAATGGACCTACGAGAATTGTGGCTCATAAGTACAAGCTGCAAAATGCCAAAGACATTGTGTTATGTATTTGTTACATTACTACAACCATATGTATTATGTTTAAGAAGTACAAGAGAACTACTTCTATCAATTCTGTGCTAATGGAGACTCGGAAGATGTATAGCATAGTGGTTTAAATGCCAAAAGAGAAAGGCACTCAGCTTATAAGAAAACACTGAATAAGCGTGCTTTATTTAGTAAAAAGAAAACTTATAAAGAAACAATTATGGAGTTAAGAAGGAACAGTCTTCTATTTAAAAATATTTTTAAGGCCTATGTTTACTTATGCACAGCAAAAAACATAAAAGCTTAATTTTTAGAAAGTAATATTTAAATCAGATATAAGGAAAAATGCCTAATTTTCAAACCCATATAAAGTTTCTTTTGAGATATCCTTTTCCAGGGGTGCCCAGCACAAATAATGTGTCCTGTGAAGATATTTCCAATTTCTTTTAAATTTATTTTTTCTTAATCTCTTCTCTTTAAACATTGACATTCATGATGGTTGTTTTTTTTCAGACCATGAGGCCAAAGAACAAGCTAAACATAGAAGTGCTTACGAAGCCTTTCAGTACAATTTATATTGTATCTTATCAGATCCTACTGATGGTATACATATCTGATAATCTGCTAAAATTTCCCTTCAATCTCCATGAAATCAAGCTATTTTCAAGACTGAAACATTACAATACAGAATTCTTAAGCTGAAATTGACATATTTATAACAAAAGCAATTATTGAAAAAGTCCTCAGACTCAAATATTATTTAGTTGATTTTGAAATTGATATCTCTTCAGAAAGGTGGTCTCCACTGTCAGTAACATATAAAGTAATTGCTATGCAGTTAAGCATTTCAAGAAATCCATAATTTATTCTGCCTGGAGAGTACTGTAACTGACAGACCTACTCGGGAAACTATTTGAAAAACATGCATTGAAATTCCTTAGATTTTAGAACATTTTCTAATATTATATCTAGAAACTTTCAGATAAATCAACATGGGGCAGTTTTCAAGTGTTGAAAATAATTTACTTTGGAAGAGAAAAAAAAAATCATTTAAAAGCTTTTTTATTTTTATTCAAGGGCAAGCCATTTTTTTTTTTTTTTAATTTGCAAAGTCAAGTGCAGTTCAAAAAATAATAATAATAATAATTTCAGTTTTTGTAAGAGAGTAACAGCACATGCATTAATGTGTAATGCTGGTAGGATGCAACACATGCTTTTGTGGAAGTTTTCCACTATTCCATATGTTGTTCTGCTTCCACACAATTTACACATCTCTATACAGTGCATTCAGGCTGTATTTGTCTGTTTCTCAAACACGACTTGGAAGTGGGAAGCACTCCAGAAATTGCTAAAACAGGATTTTAGTCTGCTGCTCTATGGAAGTCTCTGAGAATGCCCATTCTGGAGTTGCAAACTAGGCCATTCAGATGCTATTCCACTAGGAAACCAAGAGTCAGTTTTCTGTTGACTTGTTCTTCATTTACAATGTCAATCTTCAGTCTTTCACGTGATCACTAATTTTCTTTCGCTTTGTTAATAACTTCTGATTAGGGCTTTTGTTAGAAGAGTTGCCCCTAAAGTCACATTTTAAGGTAATGATTTCAAACCTTCCTGTCTATCCAAGTTTGTCTTCATTGCCTTCCCAGGCCTAAGAATTGTTATTTCTGAGGATAGAAAGTAGATCTCAGCAGGATACCTACACTAAAATGTATATTTTTGATATATGTTATAGGGCAAAATCTCTCTCAATTGTCTAATTGAAAATATGAGTTTCCAAAATAATGCTTTCAGATTAAAATTCTCACTTTATGACATGTCATTTTGCTTTAAATTATTCACATCATCATATTCCAATGCAACAAGACATAAAAGGAAAATGAAACATCATAAAGGAAAATATAAGTAAAGAATTCAAATAACAAGTCAAAGAAGAAGAATTTATTTTTTTTAAACTTAGCACAGTTCAGAAGATCAAGACATTATTAATTTTAATTAGTTCTTTCAACAAATACAGCAGAATGAGGACAAGTTCATCTCTCTTTCTTGTTAGTGATACTGAGATTTCAAACACATGCACCTATGCTAATATGCCTGGATGAGATGTATTATGAAAATACAAGTATGTACGTATATTACATTAATTTACTCATTTGAATGAACAACAAGATACTTTATTATAAGTAAGTGAGCATTTTTTAAGAGTCTTGTATGTTAAGCATGGATATGAAGTCCTTTCCTACTTAAATATGTATGCTAATCTTATGAGAAATTCTCAGCCAAAATCAAATCTTCCCAGTGTTTAAAATTCTATATACACTAAAAATTAAAAAAACATCTAATCCAAAATATTTTGAAGTGGAAAAGAAATTGATATAGCCATAAAACAAAAGAAAAAAACACCAATTTGAATATCTTCTAAGGTATGAGGAATGATCAAGTTCTTATAATTTTCTTTTAGGTATAACCTTCCTTTCCCAACAACATCTTCCTTCAGAAGTTACATTTTTATGGAGTTCAGTGGACATATGACAGATGTCAGCCAATAAGTAATTTGTCCTATATAAACTGTGGTTTGTCTCTGTAGCGTAGTTA
This sequence comes from Perdix hodgsoniae, assembly GCA_035772895.1. Lineage (NCBI taxonomy): Eukaryota > Metazoa > Chordata > Aves > Galliformes > Phasianidae > Perdix > Perdix hodgsoniae. The sequence goes on from JAPSGF010000033.1 coordinate 5,455,713, forward strand.
CCTGTCTCTTCTACCTGATGAAAGCCTGAAGAAAAAGAACAACTCAACATGAGGAAAAGAGTTAACAAAATACACTTATTAATAAAGAATATTCTAAAACCTACTCAGTGGCAGGATATTTCCGTTGACTAATAAAGAATTTTCTTACCAAGTTCTACTAAAATCTTAATTGTGATGTTCTATCTAGATGTGAAAAATCCATTCATCAACTAAACATAGATTTTGATAAAAGTAACAACAATTTCAGTATGAGAAAATTCTGTTCTTCTCTAACAATCTACCTCCTATAGTATTTTATGTATTTAGAAGTTATCAGGCCCAAGGTCCTCAAGCAAGAATTACCAATTTTTAGTTAGTATACAATCTTGCCAATCATCAGTTTTTCCTGAATTTTCTGCTGGATTTCTTCCAAAGATAGAAGGCACCTAATATTCAGTACTTATGTAATTGAACTTTGCTTTTGAGATGACACAGTAAGGAATCTGTAATTAAGTTATATGACAGTAGCTCATTTTTTGTTATTGGAATTCACAAAGAGAAATCCTGTCTGCCAGGTTTCAGGAAGCTGTGCTGTTCCATGCAATTTTTCAAGTTAAATTTCCATATAATCTGAACTAAAAACAAACCAACCAACCAAACAAAAAAAGCATACAAAAAGTGTTAGCATGTTAGCTAATATGATACTTGAAAGGAAATTAAACATATATTTAATAATGAGCTCTTTTTTTCCTTAATGAATACTTAGGAACAAAGCTGTATCCTCCCGAAGTCTAGTCTTAAGTATACTCAATAGACAAACTACTGCTGTACTTCTCAGCATATTTTCATCTTTCTCTTGACTATTCCTTGAAATACTGTTCACAGTTTTAGCTGGAAAATCCTACTGAATAGGAGACATGTTCTCTGGCTATGTATTAAGCATCTAATTCTTACCCTCCCTCAAAAAAAAAAAAAAAAAAAAAAAAAAGGCTCTAGAAAACTCCGTGCAACATACAGTATTATCTGCACCATTTGATATACAGTGGTGGTCAACCACAGAGTAATGCAGGCCAGAAAAGACCTCTAGAGATCATGCAGTTTATTCTCCCACTGTCAATTATAATCCAATTAGATCATATCTTTGTCCAGCTGAGCTTTGACTGCTTTGATGAAGATTCCTTAAGCAACCAAAGCAATCTATGCCTGCGTTTGTCCAGCTTTCCAGTGAATTATTTTTCTTGTATGGAGTTGGAACATCTTGTGCAGCCTGTGCCTGCTGCTGCTTTCTTCTGCTGTGGCTGCCGGGGAAAGCCTGATCCCATCTTCTCTACTTTTCCATTAAGTAGCTGTCGAAAGTAATAAGATCTCTCCTTAGCCTTCTCTCCTCATGTAATATAATTTAATAAAAGTTTGTATCATCTTCAGTCTTTTCTACTCTTCTTACATCTACCACCAGACTCTGCTACCTTTACTCATACTGAATATTTTCACTTGTTTGGTAGTGATGTCACTGAAAGCAAAGGCACAGTTTAGAGCACAACTAATCCTGCAACACTAGTAGTGCTTAATTTGAGGGAATGTCATCTTGGTAAGACAGTAAAATGCTTATTTATTTTGAATATAAAAAGGTCTCATACACCTGTGTAGTAAAATTAATTCAACCTACTTCAGGTGGGAGAACAAGAAAATGCAAGGAACATAATTCAGGGATCTCTTGCAGTCCTTTCTTTTATATTAAAGAGCCTCTGGTCAAAGTTAAATTGGTAATGTTGCCAAAGGCAAACTCCATTCTTATTAAAATTCCACTAAGTTAAATAAGTCTTGTCAGCAAACATTTTTGGTCAGAATTTTTCAAACACATAAGACTTTGATTCTGTAAAACACAAGTGTTTTACCAAAAGCATCAAATTACTGAGTGTTCTCAAATCTATTTCTCTGGCACCATGAGAGAAGGGAGCAAATCTGCTAGGATGCCAGAAGGCAGAGGGTGTGGCAGACAGCAAGGGGAATGAGACAGACATTGAGAGCAGCAGTCTGCCAGACATGGCTGTGCCAGAGGAGGAACAGCTTTGTTATCCCAGAGCAGCAATCAATACCATGGGCACAATATTCCTGCAAGTGAGGGTCCCCCTCTCATCCAGTCCCACCTTATTTCCTCATGCTCTTTCCTTTACCAACAGTAAAAAAAAAAAAAAAAAAGAAGTGCCATCCTTTCCCAACAGTGAAGGAGATGTAGTGTCTGCTTTCTGGCAGGGAAAGATGTGTGAAAAGCAGGATTATTGTACCCCTGGGTAAAAGAAATAATTTTATTTAAAACCACCACTAGTGGTGGTTTGTTTTTTTTTCAGTGGACTTTTTTTCATTACTGAATAAGAAAGCGATACACAGAAGCATGCAGTGATCTTCCTGCCTCTCCTTTCAGTAGTCTGTAAATCTTTCTCTAGGTTACTAATTCTTAGTAGAAATTTTTATACTGCTTTTAGATTCCAGTTTGTGCAGGGCTGAAACACCATTTAGCACTGACAGGTAAAAACAAAAGATGATTGATGTACTGCCCTCCTGAATAAAAACGAATCTGGCTTTCCTGAGGTAGTACACTTGTAAAATAATGGCAGCGATATTTCTTTCATCATATTTGCCTTCAAGGTGAACTAGATTATGTAGACAGGCACATTCCTAAGTAACCATTGCAGCTCTTCCCTCAGTTCAAGGAGGAAGTTCTATGCTGATACCCTTCTAGCCACAGGTGTAAGAAATATACACCCAACACATTTGCTAATAGACAAGTTTAAGAATAGGGGCCTCATCACTCCAGCTGATAAGCGTTTGTTTTATCTATTTATGCAGAGTAATTAGCATTCCAAACAGCAAAGGTTGTTATCCATGCCAGAGAATTTCCCTTCCTTAAGTGAGTGAGATAGAAACATAACCTATAATTTTAACTAATGGGGGATTTTAATGGCATGAAGGCATGGGTGAGCTAATTTGTTTATAAAACTAAGCTCACTTCCTCTTCATTGCTAACACAGCAATCTGTTACTCTTTTTCCTTGGGATTGGAATGCATGCCCTGTATTGCATGCATCATTATGAGTTACAATACCTCCCGTGTAAAGGTTTAGTCTTACAGCATGTGTATCTATAAATTAACATAAATTGCCACATGGAAAGTCACTAAAGCAGTTGTTCTGCTTAGTTAAGATTGATAATTGGACTCTGAGCTATTCAAAAATTCATGGGATGAAGTATACCAAGCTACATCCCAAACACTGTAAATAGAGTGAAAATTCAAAATTTGATTTTTACACGTTAACTACTTATCATATTTTTGAATTAGACTGTCATCTTATTTAAAAATGTCTATTGCTGTGCTGAAAGAAGTGTTAAGCCTCATAAACCTTTCCAGAAACCACATTTTTGCAATAAGAGAAAAAAAAAAAAAAACAATAAATGAATATACTGCTTTACAAGTAATTTCCAGCCTTGAAAAATAAACACTGTTAACATTATCAACTATATTTTTTCATTCACAGAAGGCTTGTCTGTTCACATAGGAAAAGTGTAATACTGGCATATGGGAAATCATACTTTAAAAAAAGTAATAATTGTCCATACAAAAGCATCTCTGTTTTGGGAAAGAAAAAGATCTTTGAAGACTGATATCCTATTTTTCTATAGCACTGCACTGAAGTATTCCACAGAGTTCTCTCAGGGGGGATAAGATCATTTTTATTCATTCATATCACAGTCTTCTAGTCTTATCTTAAGCTCAGGATCAATCAGGCTCACACAGAGAGCAGAGGTGCATAAAATGGGAATGCTTTCAATATAACATATTTTTGGGTGGTTAGTCAGGATATAATCTCCATGCTTCTTACAAAAATTGCTGCTACGTTAACCTATCTCTGCTTCCTTAAACATTCCATGCACAAATATCTTTTAAGCTCTGCTCTTCATTCCTGCTTGGAAAAAAATGAGGGTCTTCTCTTTTCTCCTTTTTTTGTACCCAAAAAGCATACAGTAAAATGCATAGGCACTTCTGAGGTCTTAGGGACCTGGAGAGCAGAAAAGATTAGTTGAAGGGCACACAGACCTGGGCTGTCAAAAGTGGTGTGATAAATAAACAAAGCATAATAATTTGCTGGATTCAAAGATGGACAAATTTTGTAATGAATAATGACTGCATTAAATTTTTCAAGAATCTGAAATCGCAGTGTTGAACAACCATAGATAATGATCTACAAGTGGGTAGAGATAGAAGAAACTGAAGAAACTCAAACACAAAGTATTGGCAATATTGCTGTTCTGGGACAGGAGGCTTCAGGAGATAATGAACACATAAGGAAAGAGACCCAAATCTAGTTTTCTTCTATTGTAATGCGATCATTTGAGTTTCTATCAAGCATTTTAAGGTTCACATTTTGAGATTATCAACACTGAGTGTTCAGACTTGTATCAGATCAGCTGTCTAGACATGGCTTTCAGATGTCTTGTTGGCATTCTCCTCATACTCTGCAAGAGAGAGAAAAAGGCACCAACTAGAGGAGAAAGCTCACAAGAGTGACGAGAAAGCTAAACAATATCACAGGAACTGTTGGGATCCATTTCTGATTTTTTTTTCTTAAATATATTTTGAAACTAATACTTGCAAAGAAACTAATGAAAAGATGGAGGAAGAAATCAAATGTTCACATATTTCCTCTCTTTTGTGCAATCAGGTATGGAAGAAGTTATGAAAATGGCATTCATCAGCAACTCAGGATTTGAGGAAAGAAAGCAGAACATGTGGTTATTTTTCTTTGTTTGCTTTACTTTATCCTACATGTCTGTTTGAATAATAATGTGGCAGGACAATATGATACAGTGTATAGTGATGCTCTTAAGCTGTATGATTGCTCTGCTTTCATAAGCAGAATAAAAGGTTTTACTAGGTTTCACACTATTTGGGGCAGAAAAACAAAATAAAATAGATACATAAGCAGAACTGCCAGTTATTGTTGTCCTCGCTCTTCTACTCTGTGACTCGGGAATCAGGGAGAGGTGGTAAGGGAAATTCATATTTCCTCCTGTCTTTCACATAAGCACGTTTTTATAATTCCATAGTGCCAGAATACTTTTTAGAGTGCAACTGTAACTCTGAGTGAGCTATTTGCTTCCAAATGTCTTTTTGGGACCTAACTGCCCTCAGCCCAGAATCCTCCTCACAGTATCTTTCAAAAGGATAAGCCTGTCTTGAAAATAGGGTTGACTACTGGGAATAACACATTGAGAAAAAGGGGCTGCTGTAGTTTTAGTCACTTAAGTTTTGAAATAAAGGTTTGAGTTACAATGCTGAGCCTTCTAAGATTTTTCACTTCAAAATGTGACCCCGACTGCTCTGACAATCTGCCAGATGCAGAGCTGAAATAGACAGCAATATATTTAAAAATGACGGGTTTAGAGATCCTCAGGGCTGCCAAGAAAACCTCAGATTTCAGCAAGGAGACAAACTATGCACAGTTGCGCTATTACAAAGTGGAAAATCCAGCCAACAAAGCAGACCAAAAATTGCAATTTTTAGAAACTGTTCATTAATTTCTCCCAAAATTACAACACCCTCTTCATAAAGAAAAAAGGGACAGTAAGACCAATGTAGAAAGAGTATATACAGAGAGAAGACCTATTATATTGCAAATTTGTATCAAATCAATTCTTTTCAAAGGAAATAATTTAATCATGTAATCCAGCTGTATAATTTCTCATTATTGACATGTAGTATGAAGAGATCAAGAAAAATTAAATCTAATGCTTTGGGAAAGAGAATGACATTCTCAAGTATCAATTTTGATTCTCTTCTGCCAAGTTTCAGCAAAAACCTTTAGAAATAGCAGCCTTACAGCTTAGTAACTCAGTAAGCATTCATCACTGTTGTTCTTAGTGCTTTGATGTAAAATAAACAATGCTCTTATCTTTCAAATTTGTACATTTACAAGTAAATCTGTTGATTCTATGTTGAATCATGGAATGTGCTATATATATATATATATTTTTTTTTTTAATTACGTTTTCTTTCCTGAAAAAAAAAAAAAGGAAACAGTTTATAAACTGCATTCCGTGAGTTATTTAAATAGGAAAATTGTCTCTTAGATCTGGAAACAAATTGCTTAAGTTGAAGCAGAAGATCAGAAGGAAAATATTCACTTTGATGGTAAGTTATTTCAGCACTCAAACTGTGTTGGGCCTTCCAATATTACTAGCTGGAACTCCCTTGTCACTGAAATTTAGGGAGCAAATTTAATGACAATGGTGCTTGTGAAAAGACAGAACTGCATGAGTCAAGAAAATCTTTGCAACTTGTTTTTAAGTACCTACTTTTATAGTTCCAAGAAATTGCCTCTTGGGAGTGTAATCCAATTTATTTGTCCATTCAAAAGCAAGAGAGGGGTTGGTCTCTTCTCACTGGTTACAGGTGACAGGATGAGGAGAAATGGCCTTTAGTTGCACCAGTCTAAGTTTAGGTTGGATATCAGGAAAAACTTCATTACAGAAAGCATTGTTAAGCACTGTAACAGGCTCCCCAAGGAGGTGGTTGAGTCACCATCCCTGATGCATTTAAAAAACTGTTTGAATGTGGTACTCAGGGACATGATTTAGCAGGGGATTGTTAGAGTTAGGGTAGTATGGTTAGGTCATGGTTGAACTTGATGGTCTTTTGCAACCTGAGAAATTCTATGATTCTATGATCTACTCTCTCAAAAAAACTACTTTTTAATGTTCCTACAGACACTTGGTCTTTCTTCTTATTTGCTTATTTCTCTTAAAAGAATTAAAGTATTGAGAAAACTTAAAGTGGGAATGTAGGAGGAAGAGGCAGATAGACAACTCAGTAATCCTTAAATGCCCCCAAAATAAAACTCATTTCAGATGAGGGGCAAGACAGATTTTCCAGTTGTTTTTCCATGGAATTCTGAATGCTTCTTAAATTCTTTATTATTTCTTTAACTCCTTCATATTTTTTTTTCTCTATAAAAAGTAAAATAAAACACCACAAAACCAAATTAATTCCTTCTCCTACTTTGGCACCTCAGTGATCAAAAATTACTGTTTCTTTTTTCCCCATATGCACTTTGGGCACATGCACAAAAAAGTCTTTGTCAACATCTTCTGTCCCAGAGAGAAAAGATATAAATTTGCTTGTGCTACAGAATTAAAAGTTCTAGCTAACAGATTTGCCAACATGGGACCCATCATAGCTATAAATATAAATTTCAGAGCAAATAACCTTGGGCAAGCTATAGATAGGGTCTCGTGGGTTCTATAAGTTGTCTGAATTGTTTTTATCTTTCTTTTAGTCATTAGTTATAGAAGTGTTCTGGTATTTTATGCAGCTGTTAAAAAAGCTTCAGAGGCTGATGCTGCTAAGGATTTTCTCATATTCTTTTAGGATATTCATTAAGACAGTCATACCTTTTTAGAAAGGGAGATCTAGGTGCCAAAGTCTATCGATTTCTGCATTTCAGAATCTTATGTTTTCATAAAAAGGGGATAGAATACTAAATCATTAGCCAGTTGGACAGACCTGACATTGCTGGCACATCAACAGCAGCCCCTTGTGCCAAGAGTAAAGAGAAGACTAAATCACATCTGTGTACCTTATGTCATTTTTCATTTAAACTGCAGAAAACATAAAATCAAGAGTAGCACTACCAGAGTTCTGATATACTTCCTTTATTTAAAGGAAATTAAAAAAAAAAAATTAAAATGTTTTGTTTTGTTTTGTTTTGTTTTGTTTTAAGAGCGAGAAAAAGAGGAAGAGGAAAAAAATCAAATTGTTGTCCTCACAGGAAATAATTTAACTCTCTCCACATATAAGCCTTAGTTGTGCATGTGTCTCGCTCCTGTTTATAGGAGGGAGAGGAGGTTCTTTTAATATCTGTATACCTGGCGTGAGATTAAGAAACAACGGTTCAAATGTTGGTCCAAACAGTTTATTACAAATCTTAATGAGGGAGATGGGGAAGGGGAGGATGGACACTATTATGAATTAGGGTAATGGGGAAGGGAAGGAGGGCAATAAAAAAGATAGGAAAGAAGCATCAAGGAGTCTTTATAGGAAGCAAGAGGGAGATAGTCACCACCATGGATTCAGCAAGGTTCATAGTTGTTCATTGATTTTCAGTAGTGGTAGGTCATCGAGCAGTGTTGTTCTGTTGATGACACAACAACCATGGCAATGATGGCTCCTTTTCAATGGTTTCAGAGTGGTCCAGTCAGCTGTCTTTGCAGTGACAGCTCCAAACCCGAAGTGGTTGAGTCTGCTTTTCTCGGAGTGGCAGCTTCTGGCTTTGGGATCTTAGTGGAAACTCCTTTATTCTTATCTCCCTGGCCTTGCCAGCAGATAAGAGGGAGCAGGGAGTTGCCAACTTGTACCTTGCCTTCACAGGATACAATGGCATCATCCCCCAGTTTCCCATAGCAAGTTGGAGTTATTTGATCACAGGCCAGATCTATGCTAACTGGAATTCTGAAAAAATTTATATCTTCTTCAAAAATGTGTATATATACGTAATTAGGATACTGGCACATGAACTTCTTACACTTCAATGCAACAGAAGAGATGTGTGAACAAGCCTGTAATGAGTTTTGCATACTTCTAGTTTAATTCCAACATTATTATCTGCTCAGAAGAAGAAATGCACTGTCCTAATAAGTATGCATGCAAATGAACAATCCTCCTCATGGTTATATTTCTTCAGAAAGAGCTTTGGTATTTTTAGACAACTGAACTGCATAATACATACTTAGACATTGCCTGGTAGACGAATTTGTGAAAAATGAAAAAAGAGAAAAAGAAAAAGGAAACTTTTCTAGAGACTTTTCAAATGAAAATAAATTCTGAAAAAAAAAAAAAAAAAAGAAAAAAAGAAAAAAAAAAGGAATTTGAAGTAATATTCAAATGTTTTTCATAATTGAGTGAATAGAAACAGCTGTTTCTATCTTGCTTGTTTGCTTGATTAGTTATGTAAAAGACACTATCTGACATTCTGGAGACCAGAAATTTAACTGACTTTCCCTAAATTCTCACACAGTCTCAGAGAACTGCTTAAGCATTTGAAGCATACTGGGAATATTAAAGATCAACTTTGAAAGAGTCATGACTCAAAGCCATGGGGAGGAACTGGTGAAGAGTTTCCTATGTTACCAAAACTTCTACTATCTTCTTGAGACCAAACATGAGATGAACGTATCTCCAAGCACCTAGATTGTAAAAGACTAGAAGGGAGACGGATCACATTCTTCCTGTGCTTTTGTGCTCTTACTCATTTTCTCAACTGTTCAAAGCATCAAATGTAGTAGTTTATGTAACTGGCAGTTTATGGCACCCCAAGCTCAGCCTGGTCAAGAACAAGCAGATCTTCCTTCACTCAAGCTCATGGTACAGTGCAGAAATTGGTGCCTGCTGACAGCACTTGTCACAGTAAAAATCTCATGTAGATCAAGATAATGAGCACATCTTGGTAAAGAAGAGACAGCCCATTTATCATGGGATAAATGACTTGAAGAAACAGCCATATAGTCAAAACATTACCCAGTACCAGTTCGCTGACATCGAGTCAGCTTCTGTTGAGCACTTTATAAACTTTTCTTCAAAGACAAAGAGATTTGGATGAACTCAATCCACCTTAGCATAGCCTTCAGTTCCTATTCCTTTATAAGCATCTAGTTCACAGACATTTGAGCTGGTACCAATCATACAGAAGTGACATTCAGTTGAAAGAAAAAGATTCAGATCCTTCAATTTTACATTTGCCTGAGGCAGATATTACTAAATCCAAAGAAAGCAGCAAGGGAATTCTCACCAAATCACAAGAATCCTAAGGACACCCAGGAACAAGTAGTTTTAGAACTGATGGAGTAACTACATACAGAAATACCAAGTGTATTTGTACAAAATCCAAAAGAAACACTCAGGCTTTCTTCCCAGAGCATAGCTGGAATGTGGGCAGCAATTTAAGACAAAAATTGGAATGTAGAATTGTTACTGCATTATTTTAAAAGTCATATCCAGAAATTTCCAGCCTTAAAACAGTTGCAGAAAAGGGCATTTTAATCCTATTTCAGTGGAGGATTGAGTTTCAAGACTTTCAACAGAAAGTGGTACAAATTTTCACACCAAACTTGCCGTTGCATCTCCCCATCTTGTTCCTTGTTTAATTCTATTTTTGACTGTATGATCTTAAAGCCCTCTCCTCCTCTTAATATTGGTACACCTGTAGTTTGCTTTAAAAGAGAGGGAATAAAGCCTCCTTTTGTCTTTTATTTTGATGTGTCACTCAGTTTTTCATAGAAAATACATTGGTAACATGAAACCTGTACAGCAGTGTGAACATTAAGACACTTGTTACTGCAATAAGGCAATGCTTTCTCTATTGAAACTCACTTTTTATGTCACTGGAATTACTACCAGACAAGTGCATTTTAGTCAGATGTTATTCAGTCAGTTTTAACCCAAAAAGTATAAAATCCTAGGGAAAGGCTGTAATTCAGTGTAAAATCAACAAATATACAAAGTGTTGTGGTTAGGATGGTATCTGTAGATCATATAGCTAGAAAGATTATCACAGTGGAAAGAGATTATCAAAAATAAATGAAAATGTTCATCCATATGGCTTGCAGGAAAACTCCAAAGGGAGCAATCTCCAGGAAGAGAACCTTCCTCAGTGGCTGTCAGCCCTTAAATGGGCTCTAGGAGAGGGGCTTCACCCACCTGTCACACAGGTGAATTGCTTTTACTTGTGCTCCTGAGGCTCACTCAGTTCTTGCCTCAGATGATCAGAGGTTCAGGCCTTGATTCAACAATTCCCATACACTTGGATGTTGCATTTTTTCATTCTTTCTTCAACATTTGGAAAAAAAAATCTAACTTTTTTATTATTATTTGTGCATCTCAATTATTTCTGTGTTTCTCAAAAGACTGTGGCAGTAGCTGAAAATGCTTTAAACATAGCTTGAATTATGGACGTCCTTCTAATATAAAGTGCACACATGTTCTGCATATTTTCTCTGTGTACATACATATTCACAGGGAAATCTAGAACAGCATATGCTTCTAGAGAAGCATAACTCTTGTTAAGTACTTGAATTCTGTATCTGCACCCATCAAAATGTAAGTTACAGTCAGCATAAACTGTCTTTATTTCACAAGGTATATCATATGCTCAATTCAGCTATTCTTTGATGATTTTGTTTTGTTGTGCCTTTGATGCATAATACATCCCATTCTGGTTTCACAATAAGTAGGCAATATGCAACAGTCCAACCAAATGACTAGCTCTCATAAAAGAAAACATAAATGATACCTGTCTTTACATATCCCATTATATTAACAAAAATGCACATTAAAAACATTAAACCTCATACATTTCCATTGTAGTGAAATAATTATGTATACTCCCAGAGAAACAGTACTCAGAGGTCTTTGTACCTAAACTGCTTCAATATTTGTATAAATATCTATCATGTGATTTTAGCAACATTCCAGATGTAATCTGTTCTGCCTTCTGTGTAACAGCTAATGTAACGCTATCAACAATATATTTGTTTCTGATACACCGATTTAGACTTCAAGAAGCTTTAAAAATGAGTCATTAATTGAATAAGCCACAATACAAATTTACATTTATTGAGAGAGAATATAAGTCTAGATCTCATGCTAACTGGATTTCCAAAAATTCTGGCTGGATAATCCTGTCAAAATACCTGCTTAGATAATACACTGATACATACATCACAAATGTGCAGCAAAATGTGAAGTGAGTGGAAGCCCTTGGAGTGCTGGAGTAAGACTTCAGCAATGATTTCTTCCACAATAAGATGTTGCCTGACTTGACAATATGCCACATGTACGCAAAATCCCCATTTTAAAATCATACTGACTCAAATGATGAAGATCATAAACTTCCCATAGCACTGCAGATCTATAAATATGAGGAGGGAATTCTGTACAATTTCAATAAAGCACCTCCTTTAAAATCCATCCATTTTATTGGGCTCTTTGCCACCATTCTAAATGCCTGTTAAGCAGAAGATGTTACTGCTTTTTTTTTTAGCCTAATCCACCTGAGGAAGTCTTAACAGCAACTTGCATTATATACTACCTCTAGACTAAAATCACCATAAGATTAGGTGATTAGTGTGAAAACAGAAGTTGTTTTTTCAACGTAATTAACAAGTTTTCAAATAATTAAATGATGCAAGCCACAACAATAAAAATGTTTTTTTAAGCACTGAATTAGCTTTCCAGTGTCTGGATAAAATTATCAACTGGTCTTACTGCAGCTTAAAGATACAACACAATTCCATGAAAATTTCCCTGAAAGATATTGATGGGAAGAGCCATCCAAGCTACATTCAATACCTCTGTGTTTAACTACTTTCATAGAAAACCTCTCTACTTGTTTCATTATCTTTGTAGACTAATTTATGAGACCACAATAATTTTGATGCAATTTTTATTCATAGTCATGAACTGAATCACAGAATCACAGAATCATCAAGGTTGGAAAAGACCTAAAAGATCATCCAGTCCAACCATCACCAATACTCCCCAGCTAAATCCTATCCCTCAACACAACATCCAAACGTCTCTTGAACACATCCATGTTCGGTGACTCCACCACCTCCTTGGGCAGTGCATTCCAATGCCTGACCACCCTTTCCGAGAAGTAATATTTCCTAATGTCCAGCCTGAATCTCCCCTGGCGCAGTTTGAAACCATTGCCTCTAGTTCTATCACTTTGTACACGAGAGAAAAGGCCGACCCCTAGCTCACCACAACCTCCCTTCAGGAAGTTATAGAGTGCTATAAGGTCTCCCCTGAGCCTCCTCTTCTCCAGGCTGAACAATCCCAGCTCCCTCAGCCGCTCCTCATAAGGCCTGTGCTCCAGGCCCCTCACCAGCTTCGTAGCCCTCCTCTGAACACGTTCCAGGGCCTCAATGTCTTTCTTGCAATGAGGGGCCCAAAACTGAACACAATACTCGAGGTGCGGCCTCACCAGTGCAGAGTACAGGGGGACAATTACCTCCCTATTCCTGCTAGTAACACTGTTTTTGATGCAAGCCAGGATGCCGTTAGCCTTCTTGGCCACCCGGGCACACTGTCGGCTCATGTTCAGCCGAGCATCAATCAACACCCCCAGGTCCGTTTCCTCCACACAGTCCTCCAGCCACTCCGCCCCAAGCCTATAGCGCTGCCTGGGGTTGTTGTGGCCAAAGTGCAGGATTCGGCATTTGGTCTTGTTGAACCTCATCCCGTTGGCTTCAGCCCAGCTCTCCAGCCTGTCCAGATCCCTCTGCAGGGCCTCGCTACCCCCAGGCAGATCCACACTCCCAGCCAATTTGGTGTCGTCTGCAAACTTACTGAGGGTGCACTCAATGCCCTCATCCAAGTCATCAATAAAGATACTGAAGAGGACAGGCCCCAGTACCGACCCTTGGGGAACACCACTCGTGACCGGTCGCCAGCTGGATTTAACTCCATTCACCACCACTCTCTGAGCCCGGCCCTCCAGCCAGTTCCTTACCCATCCAACAATGTACCCGTCCAAGCCACGGGCTGCCAGCTTCTGCAGGAGAATACCGTGGGAGACAGTGTCAAAGGCTTTGCTGAAGTCTAGGTAGACCACATCAACAGCCTTTCCCTCATCCAGCAGATGGGTCACTATATCATAAAAGGAGATCAGGTTGGTCAAACAGGACCTGCCTTTCATGAACCCATGCTGGCTAGGCCTGATCCCCTGGCCATCCCGCACATGCCGCATGATCTCCCTCAAGACAATCTGTTCCATAACCTTCCCTGGAACCGAGGTCAGGCTAACAGGCCTGTAGTTCCCCGGATCCTCCTTACAACCTTTCTTGTAAATGGGAGTCACGTTGGCAAGCCTCCAGTCTTCCGGGACCTCACCAGTCAACAAGGAGCGCTGGTAGATGATGGAAAGCGGCTTGGCTATCACCCCCGCCAGTTCCCTCAGCACTCTCGGGTGGATCTCATCATCATCTCATCTCTCTCATCAACTCTTTCTTATCAAGGCAATGCAAATGATTAATAGTGTGAAATGTCTGATCCATTATATAGTTTAATAACCCACGTTACAAAGTATGAAATAATAAGAATATTCTGGTAAAATGTAATTCTTTAAGCACATTTTGTTGTTGACTTCATTTTGAGCACAAAGATGACACATTATTCTAGCAAAACATTATTAGGCTTTAGAAGAATTTTTCCAGTTTTGCCAGAACTGCAAAAAAGATTCTGGTTATTTGTAGACTGGTTATTTTCCTCACATCTGAATCAATTCTGTTTGAAAAAGATGTGAACTTCAGAAATTTGAATGAAAAGAACTGGACTCAATGAATTTCAGTTTGATAGGAACCAGGTGTCGTACCTAAATATGGTAGGGGTTTTTTTTGTTGTTGTTTTTTGTTTGTTTGTTTTTCTAGAATGCTTTTGTTATGCAATTATCATATTGAACAAAGTTACATACATTGCATCCACCCTCAAAATGATGAGAAGCCAAGTTTTCCCTCTCCCTGTAACTGCACATGCTTTGTTCTTTCCATTTGATGGTGTATTATGAAATTTGGAGAAATTTATTTTCAAACCAAATAATGCTACCCCTGGGGAAAAGCCATTTAAGTAATTAATATTAAATGGTCTACACACATCACAAGTGATTGTCTTGACCTTCTACAGCTATGAGATGCTCAAGAGTAAAAGCAAGAGTGAGTCAGTCTGTATTTGCTATCCTCTGAACATCTGAACTAACTACTCTTAGTAAATTGGCTAGGTCTTTTAATGGAATGAAGTTCAGTAAGATCAAGTGCCAGATTTTGCACTTCTGCCACCATAACCCCAGGCAACACTACAGGATTTGGGTAGAATGGCTGGAAAACTGTGTGGAAGAAATTGACTTAATGGTGTTGGTCGGTGCTCAGCTGAACATGAACCAGCAGTGTGCCCAGGTGGCCAAAAAGGCCAATGGCATCCTGGTTTGTATCAGAAACCGTGTAGACAGCAGGGGTAGAGAGGTGATCATCCCCTCCATACTCTGTGGCTCTGGCGAGGCCACATCTCAAGCGCTTTGTTCGGTTTTGGACTCCTCACTACATGAAAGACATCAAAGCCCAGGAGCATGCCCAGAGAAGGTCAATGAAATTGGGAGGGGTCTGGAGAACAAGTCTTATGAGGAAGCTGGGGTTACTTAGACTGGAGAAGTGGAGGCTGAGGGGAGATTTATGTTCTCTACAACTACATGAAAGGAGATTGTGGCATGGTGGGGCCACTTCTGCTTAACTAGCAATAGTACTAGAGCGAATAGTTGTGCCAGGAGAGGTCCAAGTTGGATGTTAGGAAAAATTTCTTATCTGACAGCATGGTCAGGCATTGGAACAGTCTTCCTAGGGAGCTGGTGAAGTCACCATCCCTAAAAGTGTTCAAGAACTGTCTAGATGTTGTACTGAGACATGGTTAGTGAGGAAATATTAATGATTGGTAGACAGTTGGACTAGATGGTCTTGTAGACCTCTTCCAAACCTTGATGATTCTATGTTTCTATAACTTTCTTACTCAGAAAAAATTTCACTGGCTGGCTTTGTTACCTAAGCCTAAGGAAGGACCTAAGTAACAATTCTAGACACTTAGCATTCCCAAAACAATCATAATTCATTGAAGAAAACAAGTCCACATACTAATAATGTCATTAAAAGGAATTATTTACAAAAGTTTCTGGAATCTGCAAAAATATGTATAATCCGTTAACTATTCTCTACAAATGTTTGTGAAATTCTAATCTGAATGATCTGACTGATAAGTTTACGTGGTCATGTCATCACTAACACCTCTTGCAGATAATAGCTCTTACACCCAATGCTTCCAAAAGCATCATGGGCATTTGCACTGACCTGAACACTCACAATTATGCAGATAAATACCATGAACCACTGAGCAGAGAACTAACAGATCAGCAGAATGTAGTTCACCTATTTTTATGAGCACTTAAGGCTATAGTTTTCTTAGATGTGAAAGAGAAAACCATTCACTGACACATAATCTACATTTTAACTCCTCTGTAAATGACTCCTTGATTTTCACAGAATTTTCACAGATTCTGTCAGGTTTCACAGATCTTTGACATATCAGTCTGGGAACAGAAACTCAACTATAGTAAAATATTCCCATGACAAATTTCAAAGATAGTTAGATAAAATTCAGGATTTATCCAGAAACTAATGTATTATATAAATATCCCAGAATTAAGGAAAAAAGACTTTTTTTTTTTTTTCTGATGCCAGAAACTGAGATTCTTAATCTTTAATAAGATTTATCTTTAAATCTTTAATTTTATTAAAATAAAGATGCTTAATGCTTTTATCTGCCATCACTGTGTACATAAGAGGTGACTCTTGTCTGCAGAGCCCATATCCCTGTCTCTCTTCCACCAAATACTTTGCAAGGTTTTCTTTTTGTTCCCAGGACTGGAAAAAATTTCTCCAGTATCCAGACCCAATCTCATGCTATAGCAGGCAACCAAGTCATATAGCTCTGTTCAGAAATGTATCAAGATTAAAATCAATTATGTTGTTTGCCCCAGTGCTTTAATGCAAAAGCAGTTTCAGCACTTTGTACTACCTTCAACTTTGTAGCATTTAGAAGCTCACAGATAATGAGCCACAAGAGGCCAAGAAAAACACAAGGAAGTTATCCCTGTGATAGAAGTCATGATAAGAGTAACTAACAATACACTCATACTCCTTCTTTCAAGTACCTATTTATACTCCTCATAGCACCTCTTGAAAAAATTGTATTTATCAGATGACAGTAACAAAAATACTCTGAAGTACTCAATGGATATAAATAGCCATGTGATACAAGAATGGAAAAAGCTAGCGAAAAATAAAAACAATCCACAGTGCTACCAACTTCATGAATATAAACTTCCCCAGTTTATTACTGACACATATCCTCTGAATACAACTGGTGGGACATAAACATTTTTATTCAAGTAGAATACCTCAAAGATTCTTTATACCAGGCAAAAGTGCTTATGTATCTGGTACTACTTTGGTTAAACAACTGTGTTTTAAGTGTGCTAGTAAACAATAGTGACAGTAATACAAGAAATTATTCATAAAATTTATTCATAAAATAGGTGTGAGGGAAAAATAGTTTATTCTCAAAGTGATGTTTAACATTAGCATGTTACACATCTGAGGCACTACCATGCCCCAAATCCCTTCCCCTCACAACTTCTGTGTCACAGTACACTGTCCCACTGATGCAGAACACTGAAGACCACAAACAGATCTATTATCAGATCAGGAACTGATCCAACTAAGTGGAAAATAAAAGAAAAAAAAAATGCCTTCTGTATTTCTATCGGGATCTGTCCCCTGATCTTATTCATACCACAAGAAATGGTATCAGCGCAACAGTTGTGCTAAAGGGATGCACAAGCAGGAAACTGAGGAAGCACCACCTTTAAGCTTATGTGTCAGCCAGGTATAAGATAAACACACAGATTCACAGTGTAAGAAGAGTGTATAATCAATGAATATACAGATGTTGTAATTAAGAAATATAGGCTAAGTAAGATATTGCAATGAAAAGATAATAAATGGAAAATGCTTGTCAATGCTGTAGGCTCATAATATTCTTCCCAAGAAGTGATCTCTAAGAAGAAACCCTTTTTCCGTGGTAGTCAGCACTTCAATGGGATCTAGGAGAGGTGGAGCCAGGCTCCAACCCTTCCAGTAGCACAGATGAATTACCTTCACCTGTGCTCCCGTGGCTGACTCACTGATTGCCTCAGGTGATCAATCAGAGATTCAGGCCATGATTCAGCAGCTCCCACACAAACTGTGATCATCACATAAATGATGTAGTTTCCTAGACTGATGATTTCTTACCTGCTTCAAATATCATGTTTCTTAAAGGTATTCAGAGCATGCAAACATCTGGGTCATATCCTTCCATGATATAAATCCACTGAAGTCAGAAGCCTGTGCCACTTCCCTTTGTGTCATGAATACTTTCACTGCACCACAGTAAAGTATCTCAGATTAGATGTATATCATTAGAAACCCTTATACACTGCAATATGCCAATGTTTTTATTTCATCACACCTAAATATATTTCGGACATCTTCATTTTCTCCAGAGTACAGTTTTCTTCTGGGTAAATTTAAGTGTATTAAATGCCTTGCCTTAAGCAAATATGCTTTCAGAACAGAAATACTCATCATTTAAATAAACAATAATGTTTTTTTTCATCAACCTGTTCATTTATCCATGCCACTATTTTAATTGATGCATTTTTCCTTCTAAGCAAGTTTGAGTAGAAATCTACATTCTAATTAACATTTTTGATATGACTACGCTCTGATTAAAACTAAATGGCAACATGAAGAAATTTGCATTGATCATTCAAAACTAAGGTGTAATTTCTCTACAGTGACTGGAAATGGCTTTTCATTTCTTAGAAAACTTTACATTGACTGAATTAATGGATACTTCATTGTGGAAAGGGGATTCCTTTTAAATATTTTAATCTGATAAGATCTTCCAAATCTTGTGTGGAATTATGTGGCATTCACTGCATTGAAGATTTTCTCTCTTTTTTTGTACCAGAAATATTTGCTATTTGACCTTAACTACTATCTACATTGCACCAATAGGAACAATGGACATGCACTATTTAACTGAATAAATGCTAGTTACCAATGTAATTCTTATTGTCTGAAGGAATTTAACTTCAAGTAGTAAACGCAGTCCACTGAGGACATCCTTTCCACCAGATTCATATCATAGTTGGCACCAAGGCTTACGCTGGCAGAAGCCAGTATAAATCCTATGAGTTCTATAATTCCTATGATTCTGATTTTGCAGGTTATGCTGGAATTCCAAAACAGAGATGCAACAAACCTATTCATGTTTCATACTAACTATTGGATTGCATTCCTTTAAGAAGCTTACTGTACCTCTTAAGTCTACTGTACTTCTTAAGCACTAATGTAATCTGCTAGGAATGTCAACTATTGCATATTAACGTTCCTAGTACCATATAACATTACTTGATTGTTTTTTATTTGAAATGCTGGTTTCTCACATGGTATTCCTGAAACAGATTCAGTCTATTTTACTATCTGCTGAAGTGAGTGATCAAAACATATTGTACATTTATCACCTGTGCAGGTGGTAAAGAACTATGACTGATAACATATTAAAACTTTAGCTCTGATCAGGAGGATACCTTTGAAAATAACTTGTTCATTGTCCTCACAACATTTCTGTCCACATTGTAGTGTAATTGCTAAGCACTTAGACTGGATTCCTTTCAGATGAAACTGAATCAAAACTTCATCTAACATGCCAAAAGCACTGAAAGAGATTTGATCCATAGGATCACACCAAATCTGGCCAAATCAAAACTCCTGAAATTAGTCTTGAATGATGTTAGATTCTCAACGACACCTGCTTCACTCTACAGATCCAATCCTATTTACATAATGGCAAGACTGTTATGTAACTTGTCTAAGTACCCTTCACTTTTGCTATTTCAAAGAAGGATTGAACAAGAAATATTTATCCATATTGAAACATTCAAATAGCTAGACATTTAAGGTAAATGACAGAATTTGAAATAATTACCAAAAACAACTGCATACAACTCACCAGAACTGAAAGAGAAAGAGGGTTATTTATTCATGAAATGATTTATTGAATTGGAAGGATCACAGTGTAATTCAGATTTGAAAAGACCACAGGTCTCTAGCCCAATCTTCAGACCAAAGCAGAGTCAGTTCTGGGCTCAAACCCAGTTTCCCAACCTTTAGTCCTGAAATCCTACAAGGACAGATACTGTAAAAGCTCTGTGTTTAATCGACTCATGGGTTGGATTCTCTTGTACCTAGTCTGAAACTGGATGCACCCAGTCTTTATTGCTGCCAGCACATACTACAGGCTCCTTCTAGGCATCCTAGAGCCCAATGACTTTTTGCATAAAGCTATTCACCTGGCTAGTCAGACCCCAGAACTTGTCTTTGTTGAATTTCACATTTGCATTAGATACTGCAAACAGGAATTGGAATTCATTCTTCTGCACATACTGAGGAGATTAGGAATGGGTTCTGAAGTAGTCATTTGACCTTAACTACTTACCATAGTGCCTTTGTAAGTTAAAAGAATCCCCTTTATCTCTGAGAAACAATAACTAGCTCTGTTTACCACTTAAAGGAAAAGAGACAGAAGTCCCTAGCAGTAAACTCCCACATCTGTTGCATAGTTTGCAACACAAGATGCTAGTCTGGTTGCACTAATAGATGCAGTGATAAAGAAGATCACGGTTGTATATACTTCTTCCACAGAAATTAAAGGTAGATTATAAGTTCTGTTACAAGATTGACTATGAAATGTTTAGTCAATGGAATGGCAAGAGTTTTAAAAGAAAATATAAATGGCCTTTGTGTTTAGACAAACTGAGCCTGCAAATACATCTACGTGAAAAGGTCTTTGCACAGAGCCTGAAACTCATCCACCCAGCCTTAATATTGGTGTTTATTTTGTATGCTTCCATGTTTTGATTCCTTATTAACACAAATGACAATCCCGGAATAAAGATGGTTCAGTCAGACCTGGTAGATGTGATTAATAGGTAGGCAGAGAAACATCTATTAATACAAAATGTAAAGCATTACACAGTGAGCATTAAGTGAGCATCACACAGCATTAACAGTGAGTTAAGTTGTTATTATTGTAGACCACTTAGTCTTGGAGAATGTTTCTTCTTGAGTACTTTCTACTTTTCCTCATCTTGGCATTCTCTTGCTTCCTCTTTACCATTTGAAAGTCAAAAGAGGTGGTGACCAACTTGTAATCAGTCATCTATACTTTTGGGCATCTCTGATTACCATTTTAGAATGTTTTCCTGTACTTTCCATCAGTTTGGAAAGTTTTAAAAGGCTCTGTGAACTCCACAGCTCCTCTTGTGCACGGAAACTGAACATTTAATCTTAATTATTTTGAGGATAGACAGCCACAATGTCATTGTGATTACACAATGATCACGTTTCTTTGTGCAGAGTACATAAATGCAACTGGATGAACTTCTAAGCTGACTAATTTTATCCAGACATCGGAATGAAAAGCGCAACAGATTTTTCTCTCTATCCTCTTCTACCCAAGAAGACCTACCAAGGAACACTTTCAGTATGCTACCATCACTAATGGGCATTTAGTTCTAGCTCTGTGCCAAATTCTTTGTTAGCATTGAAATGGTTTTGAATCCTGTCAGTGAGCAGAAACTTTTTAACAATGATAATTTAAAATCTGTTTTCATAAAAATAAGTGATCTTCCATCAAATTTGGTTGACAAAATAACATAACCTCTTGGGCTACTACTCACAATTGTAAAATGATATACTGCTACTAAAAAACTTCAAACAGAATAAACTATTAGACCCTAGTCAGTCTTCAAATACTTCACAGCAGCTTTTGATAGAGTCTACAATTTAGAAAGAAAAAGCAATCCTATTGAAAGTTATTACCATCATGATTTTTAAGTTCATGGACAGCCATATTTGATACCACTGTGTGAAACTAAGTAAACAAGGAAGATTTTGAGAGGCACCCTTTTGCATTCTCATTTATCACAGAAAAAAGATTGAGATTGATTGATCTTTATTTTCTCATATATCTCATGGAGTACCAGCCTCAAAATGTATAACCAAGTGGCACAGAAAATCATTTCACAGTTAAGAAGTCCAGATTGCTTAGCATAAGAACAGCTATACTCAGATCAATCAAGCCAGTATTTTTCATATCTAGATTTTCTAATCATAAAAAATGCATTTGTCTGTAGATATCTGTGAGGAAAAAAAAAATTAGGAAAGGTATAAATTATGTATAACTAGAGATGTGTGCATGACAATACTAGAAGAAATAGCATGAATAAGAAATGAAGAAATGGTAGGTGTCAACAGCCTAGATCATCAGACATTATAGCACACATCTACATATAAATTCACAACACTCTAAGCAGGAAAATAACAGATGAACTACATCCCAACATGGAAAGTCCTTTGAGAAAACAAATAAACTTCCATAGTGACATTAAAAGAAGAGGGATAGAATGAAAGAGTAAAAATATCACTGCCATCTGTCTGAAGGTACAAAAGACACATAAGAAAATAAAGAAAACCCAGCTAAATGAAAATTACTGAAGGAAGAAATATTATGAGACCCTCCATAGTCACCCTTGTCCTCTGCTTTCTCCCAGTTCATCCTGCCCAGACAATCTGACAAACAACGTGTTCAGTGAAAAGATGAAAAAACTAGTATGTAAGTAAGTGCACAAAAAAGTGACTGTAATTCTATGCAAGAACAGGAATAAGCAAATAAAACTAATTCTAGTAAAAAGTAAACTAATTCCTCTGGATAAAGATTAAAAAAAAAAAAAATTGCTACAGTATTTGCTAGGTTTAGAAATAATTTGAAAGATTTGTTCATCACATTAAAACATACCGATTTTTTTTATTATTATTATTTCAGTTCACATTAAAGTTTTAAATACAAAAAATAAAGCAATGCATCTTGCATTCAAACTTATGCAGGCCAAAGAGCAATGAGCTGATTGGCATTTCAGCATGAAGGCTTTGTGCTGTTTGTTATACAGAAAGGATACTGGAATACTTTTGTCAGACAGAGCTATTAGCTGCCAAAGATTAGCAATCATGGCAAAATATTACATTTCCCAAAAGTCATGGACATTGTGACTTCTTTGTCAAGTGGGACTTATTTCAGGGTTAAATGACATGAAAGCATTGAAAAGTTTTAAGCTTCGATTGCATCTTAATGTAGAAAAAGAGCAGAAAGTTCTTTTATCTTACTGAAATGAACATCAATTCATAATTCATAATTTTTAATATTTTAATAGATTTCTTGCTTTAGAGCCTACCCAAGCAAACTGGAAAACCACAGGGTATAGAAGCATGCTCACTACAACATAAGAGTAGCAAGTAAGATTTCATAGTTCCCTGAACAATGAAGGTTTGCCTCAGTAAAATTTTATGTAACCTTTACCCTCACACTTTAGGGAATTTATATCAAGATGCTATTCATGACGTACTCAGAGACTGGACAAATTTAGCTTCATATACTTATCTCTCTGGAGTTTCTAAATGCTTAAAACTACTGTGAAAATTTCTCATTAAACTGCAAGGAATAAAAAGGCCTTGGTCTCAAGAAGTCTTAGGCAGTAACAAGAAACTGAAGTGCAATACAAAAATCCCAGCTATTAAATAAGTAAATAAATAAAGATGAACAGCTCTATATCTATTTACTTAAACAAAACTACTGATGTTAGAAATATACTTATTCATTAAAACAAGCAAAATTCCAAAGCACTGTAAACTAGGCTGCTAAAGATAGGTTTTTCAGCTCTGTAATAAAACAAGATTGTCTATATGTATCCAGAAGTTGTAATGTAGTCAAGAGTGTGATGAGTTTATATTCTGATAATGGCAGGAGTCCAAAGGTTACATCCAGACCTACAGCATTAGCTAATAGGCTTTTACTTCACTGCAAATAGCTGTACATGTTCCAGTTCACTGCTCCTGTTACAAGAGTGGTAATCTCTGGCAGATTTCCTCTCAAGTGATTCAACAGGAATCCTCTACCTACCACATAGGTCCACTTTGAAAGCTCCTTATAAAACACATTACTGATTATAAAGCATTCTTTGTGGATTCAGAGAAGGCCACAGAAGGTATCTGGAGGTTCAACACCCTAACAACGAAGTTACAGTGTGTACTGAACTTTAAAAGTGCTTCCTCTCTATCTTACTTCAGGACTTCACAGCTGTTCTCTAAGAACTTCTCTGCAATCATTCACTTTCTTTTTTCACTCAGTGTTCATCTGTACTGGATAGGATCTTTGAGAGAGATGCATCAAAATTCCCCTTCATAGTGGGAAACTCACTGCCATCGTGCTCCTTTGTGTATGAAGGAAGACACAAAATGAAGCAGGAAAAAAAAGCAGTAATTACCAAACTGCAAAAGAAAAAGCTGTAGCCAACAACTTGTCTGACTTCTGTTTAAGAATCTAACAGATTTATCTGATTTTCCTTTTTCACTGCTTTGCATTTATGCACATAAAATACAGCTTTATTTTATTGTTAGTTTTTTAAGTAAGTTTTATTATATCTTTCTGGTAAAGCACTATAGGAAATTTGTAACACTCTCACATTATACTAACAGAGAAACAAGTAACATCTAAGAGCATAACCCAGCATACATAGTAGTTCCAGGAATAGTATATCAATTCTTTTGATTTGCAAGAAATGTAAGGATAGTTGCATCTTGGCAGAATTGAAGCCTGTCATTCTTCCAGGCTTGAGAGCTGAGATCTTTGTAACATAGATCTACTCATTCTTAGCCATCAAACACCACTTTTTCTTGTGAATACTACAAAAGGTTTAGGAAAATTAACTATCTCTTACCCAAAGTATAACATTAGGAAGAACAGGCTAGAAAGACAATTAGAGGCTGAGAAGGCATACTATGACGAGTTTGTTTCTCAAAAACCCAGTTTGCATTTCCTAAGGAAATTAAATAGGTTTATTATCAGTAAACCTGCAGACTTACAGGACTGAACTGCAGAACTTGAATAAATTAGTCTATTAATAAGGACATTCTGAAGTTTGTTTTAAAGCTTTTCAAACCTCAGGAGACATTTTTAAGTTCCTATTGATTGATGGCAGCAACAAACCAAAATAATTTTGAAAGACAAGTTTACTCACAAGTTACGTGAAATAATTACCACTATGCAATAAATGATTGTTTTCCAATTCAGAAGATCTCTTCCAGGCCTCTTTCCTAGATCTTTGACTATAATTTACTGATCAAAAGCACTTTTAACATTTTCTATATTCTTTGAAATTCTACAATGAGAACATGGCAGAAGGAATAGCTAAAGGCCTTTTTATAATCTGAAGAAAGGAAAAGATGCACCAATAAGCTTGAACATAAAAAAATCTACAGGTGCCCATAGAAATGCTGTATTGGAGATGTATTGGAAGAATTTACATTACTTCAATTACAGTTGTCCTGTTAATGGATAATGTTCTCCTTTGCACTCATGCTATTCACAGAACTTCCCGTGGGATTGGTGCAGTCATTATATAGGAAATGTGAATGTAATTTGGATAAAAATTTTCAGAGCAAGTCAGAAAGAAGACTAAAGGCAATGTTCTACATTTGCACAATTACAACTGTACTGATAAAAAAGTATGCATGAGAGCTCAGTCCCAGCTGAATCCTTAGAAAATCTGTATCTGATTGTAGCCTCCAGAATGGAATAGGAGGTTTAAGTCCTTAAGCTTCCAGAACAGACACACAGTATAAAGGTTTTATGAGAGTATTAAGCCAACTAATCATGAAGGGAAGCATACTGTTAAACAAGTACTTCCATAAGCAGTGTGAACAAAGAGCAGTTTTCTGTCAGATTTGTGTTCAATTTTAAAAGAATCATAGCAAGACCTTAGTGTGAACTTACCCAGTAGCAAACATCAAAGAACTCACAGAAGATGAGATGTTTTGAGTGCCATAAAAGCTTCAACTGATGTTTCACATACATTCATAATCTCTACTGCTCCCACATGCTAAGTTTATAGCACAGTGATTTCTTCAGTATCTCATAGTGACTCATACCTTCTACCTCAGTGCTTATTTTGATAACATTGTAAAAACAGGTCTTGAAATTTCTGCCACTGCCATTGTAGTTGAAAATGTCAAACACATTCAGAAGTTCAGTTTGAAGAGAAGGAAACAAGGGAAAAAGAGAAAGAACCAATTAACTAAGATTGATAATATTATTGTACATTATTTATTAGGAAAGACATTCTCCAGAGACTAAGCCATTTACAGTATGTTATAAAACATAAATAGAGAAATTATTTCAAATTGCATAGCTGGCATGCTTTTTGTGCAGTCATCAATATGTATATTGCAGCTAGAACCAGTTTTTACATGTTTTCAATACAAGAGAGATATTCATTTCTGTGTGACCTTGGAAGATGTTCCCATTTAAATCTTGTCTTATGATCTTTCTTAAATGTAGTCTCACTACCTAGGTAGCTTTGGGATGGAAATCATTGCCCAGCGATATTCCAGGTTCTCAAAAGTGTTCTCACTGATTAAAACAATACCCTGTAATGTAAGGATAGCTGATCGATGACAGTTTGGAAAAAGAGCAAAAGTAAAGGGCAGAATTTTTAAAATAACCAGTAAGTGAGACACATCTTTCTCTCACTAAAATAGAACAAAGTTCTTCCAAACAGCTGTTAAAATTTCAAGAAAAAGAGTGAACATTTCTTCCCCAATTCATGCTCCTTCAGTCATTCCTTCTTAGTGAATAAAGATTACCTCCTCCAACAAGTTAAGACCCGGCTAAAATAGTACTGATTATTAACCATCACCCTTCTACCTCAAGTACTTCATCTACTCACTCCAGTAATCTTCTTCTGGTGTTGTAGACACCTGGAAAAAGTTTTCATGGTGCAGAAATACAGCTGAGATGCAAATTAAAGGGTCTAGATTTCCTCTTACTACCTGTCCAAGAGTTTCCCCCAATTAAGGAAGGATTTTTATTTATTTATTTATTTATTTATTTCAGTGTACTCTCATGCACTCCATTGTCTTGTCTCATTCTGGGCATATACCCAGGTTACAGTACCGGCCTGATTACATAACTAAGACAGAGAAAGTCTTTTGTACCACTATTCATTTTCAAGAATAATCATCCTAGAATTAAAGACACAAATACCTTTCAGATCAAAAGCAGAATAGCATGAAGTACATCTTTGACAAGTTTCCAACTTACTGTTGGAAATGAGTAATTCAGACATTCTCCTTTGTTAGTCTTTTGGCCCTAGCACCATTGTTGATGATCTCTGCATAGACTTTCTAATTTATTAACATATAGTTTATATTAATATCTTTTATAAGAAGTCTTTGAATGTTATCGTAGTTTAACAAGCTCTTAGACTATCAGAAGTGTTTCAGAATTATCAGAGGCTTTTTAAAAAACTTATGTGATAGAAGTACTTGAAGGTAGCAAAGTATTCTAACTATTCAGAATATTTCAATAGTATTGCAATTAGTCATGGTTTGAACCATCTCATCCTACCTCTTCTAATTCTCATAGTCTCTGTATCTGAACTACTTATTGTCTTCTTGCTGGAACTTTTCTTTTTTTCAGTTGTTAATAACCCTGCTTTCCCTGTACTACCCATACCACAGTTCTTTAAGAAAAGAAACAGGAAGGAAAATTCAGATATTTGCATGGGCATCTACTGTCCATAACTTAATGACTATATACTTTGGGGCTGACAGTATAATTGGCTACTCATTGCCAGACAACTGGATGTCCATGTACACAAGTTTACATTAAGATGTACATTAAGAAAAAATACTAATCCAAGTCATTTAATTGAGAGGCATGTCTAAATGCTGTAGTGAGGGAGCTAGGGAAAGGAAAAAGTAGCAAAGGAAAAGTAGAAGAAAATGTGCGTTATCTTGGATGGGAAAGACAAGATTGGAGTGGAATAGCTCACAAATCCTGAGCAATTCTTACAACCTACTGCAGAAAAATTTACTAAACTTTTCTAACAATCTTTTCAATATAAGTTTGTTGTTTTTTGTTGTATTTTTTTAATGCTGGATTTTGTTTTGTTGTTTAATAAAAAGACATGTTGCATACTGTACATGCTGATGAGCCAGCAAGCTTCAAGACACTGCACATTCACAATAAAGAGTCTCAGGGGGAGAAAAAGAAGTTTTAAAGTGCAGTATAGAGAACTTTATGACTTATCAGTTATTCACTTGCCTACCATTAAATGAAGGATGTAAAATACATAATCTGTCATTTGTTGCTACTTCTAATAAAAACAGTTACTATTACTCTGAAGAAAGTGCATTTGTTTTCCTGTTTCTGAAGGAGGACTGGAGACTAAGGAAGCAAAAACGGTTTGAACACCAAGTCAGTGTCTCCAAATGTAAATAGAAGCATGATTTGAAGCAAATTTCTGCCAGCTGTACTTGTTAGAAGGTTTGAATCAAGAAACAGATTATTAACTGATGTAAACTGAAAGGAAAAAAAAAAAACAACAAACAGCACTCCCTCAAAATACACATCCAACACCTCCTTCAAACAGTGTAGTTGTCATATACTAAGTCCCCAAGATGAAGAAATAATTCATGCAATTTTGCATTTACAAAATACTAAAAACAAAACAAAACAGTTGGGAAGAAATGATCATATTTTGTTCACATACACAAAGACGAAATACAAATTAATAACTAATTGAAAGTTCTTATAGGATGGCAAATTAAAAATATTCTCCTTTTAAATTTGCTGCCAATTATAAACATTCTGTAGTTCAACAACTACATTACATAAATATATAGCTTATGTTGAGCAATATCTCCAAGTTCCCTGACTAGAAAAAGGAGGATAAGTCTCAAACTATCCTGTAAGGATCCTGACCTTTCACAGCTAATTAAATATATTTAGATAATTTCACCTCTATCAACCAGAGAAAGTAAATACTAGACTTTATTGTACCTTAATCAAGTTTACTTTAGTGTTTGACTTCTACTTCATCTCCCTCAAAGTGTCTTTTCAAACAGAGTCCACATACAATAGGTAATCTTTCAGGTCAGCATGTGGGAGTTCAGCTTTCATTAGCAATAACTGAACTTGTTTGTGTAACTATACAAACAATTCTAAGGATTCATTTTTTACAAAAGCTGCATATTTTTAAAGAGGAGTACTCTCACTAAATAGAGAGCTTCCCTAGTGAGCTGACAGCAAGATCACTGCAGTTATTTCCACCCACTCTCCTCCTTCAGTATTCTCTTACTACATTAATCAATCTGTGTTACTTCCAAATGTCTAAATTTCAGAAAAGTCAATGTAATTTAATTAGTAATAAGATTAGCAGTGGTGATCCTTAGTGATCTCACAGGCATGATCATTTATACTTAGCTGACTGAGGAAGCCATAATATAAGTAAGACGGCAGATGTCTTTCAAGATAGTTGGGGGCAAAAAAGGATTAAAAGCAGCAGAAACTAATTTTTCATTTATTGGATCTAACAAGGCAAGGGAATTCATATGCATAATAATGCAGTAAATTGAATTCTGTAAAATAACATCTGAGCAAGTCTCAATTTGATCCACCTATGAATTTTATAAAGCACTCAGATGAATAGAAGTCACTTAAAGAAGCAGCAACTGCTAGTGTACAAGTTTGTGCTATAAGAAGTGTGAAGTAATTTGAGCAGTTTACTTTTTAAAGAGAATGCAGTTTGCCACCCTACATCAAGACACATTTTTAATTACAGAAGAAGCTATAGCGACAGCTAGATTTTTAAATCCCCAATGGATGAGAAAAAGAATGTTGACTTCAGGGTAACCTGAAATGTAAAATCTTCATAAATAACCCACTGATATGAGCAAGTGCTTAGGAATGACAAGACTCAGAATCAATGGTACATACACTCATTGCAAAGGAGAATGTCTTCATTACCAAGCTATCCAGCAATAACTGTATTGGATAGCTTCCAACCAATGTGTTAGAGATAACACAATTGGAGAGAAGTATGGGAACTACCTGAACCTCTGATTAACCACCTGAGGCAAGCAAAGAGTCAGCCACGGAAGCACAATTAAGACAATTCACCTATGCCACCAGAAGGGGTGGAGCCTGGCTCCACCTCTCCTCGATCCCATTTAAGCGCTGACTACCACTGAGGAAGGATTTCTTTCTGGAGGTTGTTCCTTGTGGAATTCACTGTGGGCCAACAACACTGGTGAGCCTTTCCATTTATTTTGGTTATCTTTTCATTGCAATAATCTTACTAAGCCTAACCTTTGTACAACTATTGATTGAATGAGAAGGTAGCCCCACAATCACATGACCAGAAATGTCATGTTTCTTCATGTTGGTTAGTAAGGTATTCCTCCTAGGCAAAGAATGGTCTCTGGTCCTAAAACTGTTTAACTGTTTACAGGCTTTCAACAGCGTCATGGCATTAACTAGATCAATCAATGCCTGTGACAGGGGGCAGTATTTTTTTTTATTTTAGAATTCTAGATTTGTGTGATCTCTGTAATGCATGATTACATTAAAAGCTGAATACAGTCTCTGGTGCTTGTATGTGTTTTTTGTTTTGATGTTTACTGCTCCAAGATATCAGCAGAACTCTCTGACCTAACACTCTTAAACTGTAGAGGCAGTACTATCTAAGAAATCTTGTCTACCTCCTCTGGAAGTTAAAAGTTGAAATCTCATTTTAAATTTTAAATTGAAATCTTATTTTACTATATCCAATTATCAGTACAGGCAACTGTTCTCTTTCTTTAAGTAGCAGCAAAAGTGCTGGTAGAAGTGAAGAAGCAGTCTTAGATTACCAACCCAGGTTGTCCGGGGAAAGCTTATGCATCTGAAGTGAAAGCCTGTGTAACCTCATCATAATTGCTGCTGAACAATTTCCACCAACTAGCAATTGGCCCAAAAACACAGCAAAGCCATATTTTAGCTCAACAGCAGGAGTAGGCAGTACTCACTGCCTAAGCAACAGCTGAAAAATTCTTTGTGACAAGGTCATGATTATGCTCTCTGGGCAGCTTTAAAAAGAGCTACTGTTACTCTCTTCCCTGGTGGTACAAACTATATTTAATCTTGAGTATAAAGTAAGCCCTGATTGTATTTACTGTACTTAGAGCTACCTTGTCTAACACCAAGGAAGTCACACTGACTTAATAAACCAGCAAAGAAGCAGCTTTCTAAGCTTGTATGGCTGAGTATTACTTTTATTTATATCCTTGTGAAATGTGAATTTACAGAAATTTCTGTTGCTGTATATAATCAAAGTACTTAGTCACAGACACAGAAGATATGTCTTCAGAAAAAGTTACAGATCAACATTTTCTGTCAGGCAGCTTTATACTAATGTCTACCATTTCTTAGTGCAATTTATGCTTCATGTCCTGAGTTCTTAGAATATCATGAGAATTTTAACCCTCCATAGTTCTCACCTCTGTTTACAAATGAGTCAGTTAGACTTGATGATTAACAGCTGCTAATATCAAGGCCCATTAAAATGCAAATTAATCACTCCCTCACTACATTTTTAATTTTTTTTTAATACATTGTGCATCTGTAAGCTGCTGAATGTGTATTTGCTTTAAAAAAAAAAAAGTTCAGGAATACGTTGAAACTTTGTGATATTACAGGTTCATTTTTCTATCAAATTCAATTGATGCTCCTTGTGCTGCAGGGTATAAATCAAGGTCATAAATGTATGAGCTTAGGAAAGACCTACTTTTTTTTTTTTTTTCAGAAACTGTGATTATCCACATAGGTAGCTTTAATGGCCCTCCAGTTTAGCAATAGGTAGCAATTTGTAGCAAGGAACAAAGTATTTTTGCTTTGGTTATTTACTGCTCTCTATCAAAGACTGTTCTTATAGACAAGTGTGCTATTTACAAAAAAACAATTGCTTTTCAGGATGTTCAGTTCTAAGATCATAATGCATCCTTACATGTGTGAGATTGCATTTTCTCATTTATTTGTTGTAAGCAAGCATGTGTTCTCATTAAAGCACCCTACTCTGTCTCTTGAACAGCAGACTCATTCATTTCAAATATCAGTTTCTCAGGGGAAAAAAAAAAGTTTGCTTCTTTATCCAAATCAAACATATGCATTTTTGTATGGGCAACTGTGAAAGATACTGCAGGGAGTTAAATGACAGGCCAAGGACTGTTTATCACTATCATATATTTCAAGCAGCCAATCATTACCAAAGATCAAGCCTACACAGTACTGTAAATTCTCTATTCTTTATATGAGCTTGCCTTTATATTTCTAACTTTACTTTCCAAGTCACAGAACCTAATCACACAGGGTAGAACCTCACTGAGTTGTATGCCTCAACCACAAGCCTAAGTCATTCAGCTTACAAACAATTTGTCTACTAGGTATTTACTTGATGTATGCTCAGACAGGAGTCACTATTCTATTTTACTGAGCCTCTGATTTGCTTTACAGCTACAGGACAATCTCTAACAATGTTGTTTCATTTGTCTTCTGGTTCTATGCAGATATTCCCACTATTACTCATGTGTGGGTAACCTGAATACTACACAGATAAGTGTACACAGTTTACTTTGAACCTGTAGTTTTCTCCACAAGCCCACTTGGGTATCTAACAAATATGTGAGCCCAATACCTCCTCAACAGTTTGAATCTTCTGAACTCCTAAACCTAGAACTGAACAGGCTAGTATGTAGAATCAAAGGAGAAAGCCTGTGCAAGCTCAAACAATACTGAGAAGATCTGTTCATAGCATGTAATTTTTAAACCTATTCATGTCCATTAATATCAGAATGCCCAGCTATCCTACCTCCTTATGGACATCACAAGTTCACTGGCAATGGGGTTATATTATTGTAAATAAATCTCCATTCTTGTGAAAGGTTCACATTATATAAAATCTTCAATAATAAATTGAGCATACTGCTTGCTACAAAATAATTCAAATTTATTTAAAACAATTCTTGTATCACCTTTGGCTTCTGAACTACCCAAAACAATTGTGAAAATAACTCAGTGTTTCAATTGACTTTATATCTTCAAGCATATGCTACAGAATTCAGCAGTTTCCCCGATGATATTTTCCTGTCTTCCTTTACAGTCATTAAACATCTACAGTGCTTGTGTCCTTCAGAGGAAGCAGGCAGTGTGGTGCTTGATGTTTACAAATAGAAAGCAAAATGGCTACCCTCATACCATATAAAAGTGTTGTTCAGTTTAGGCGCACTAACGTGCCCGAAGTCTCCCTTAATTATTTTTTTCCAGCAATTATTTTAATTTGAGAATACTGATCTACTCAATTGGTGGTCTCTAAATGGACCATATCAAGGCTTTCCATAGAAATCACCTTAGATAAGCTCAGTAGCTGAAATCCTCTGCACCAAGAATCACAGATTTTTGTGGTTTGGTTTTGTTTTTAAAGGGGTGCAAATAAAAATTGCAAAACACAGCTCTAAAAAGATTGAAATTCACAGCTTCTGAGTTTGGAAGCATGGGCTGATTAACAAATATCATGAACAGAGCCCCACAGGTGGACTTGTAAGCACTGTAATGGGTTTGTATGGCTGAAGAAAAGCTGTGTTTGTTTTGAACTGCTTTGGAATTGGCAATATTTTCTGCCATGCTCATCCTGTAAGTAGAAAGTAAGTATTGGCAAAGCTTCTTACAACATAACCTCAGACACAGACAACAGCGAACAAAAAATTCAAGTTATCATAAGAATAATACAGGGTAGCAACAGATAGCTTTTACATGGTGAGATTAAATTACATTTTTTCCTTTTTTTTTAACTGTAGAAGTTTAGATCTGAGTATTAAAATAAATCAAATTTTCTATTAGTTTAAAAAGCTCATATAAAGCTTTTATTCAAATTAAGCTGTCAGAACTGAGGTTTGGATCTGACTCAATTATTAATTTTACCTGTTTGATAATTGTTTAGAAGTCTCTGGCTTTTGTTGAGCTGAAAGAAACAGTTAAGTTGATTGTTGAGTTAGTCTCTAGGTTCCTCATCCAAATTTCCAATTAAATGATGTTTTTTAAAGTGCTTTTTGAGTTAGATTTCACATTCAGCTTGGACTTTAATCTGCACCTCAACTCAAATATTGAATTTTTCCATTAAAATGAAATGAGATTTTTCTGAAGGGGACTTGACTATGATATCTCCAAGGACCAAGCCCTCAAAATTATTGTTCTGACAGTCAAAATCATTGGCTTCATTGATATTCTGAATGTGATTAAAGAGGCTCATGATGTCAGGTGGTAATTAACTTAATCTTTTCTATCCTTTCATAAATAACTAGTTTATATCCACTTATAGGTCTAAGTAATTGTCTGCTGGCTAGCATCACAAAGGCCTTTATTTATAGTCTCTCTTTAGAAAGAAATTTAAAAAACATGCTTTTATCTTTGCAAGAGTTATCTACTTTCCTTTCAATTTAATTTTAGGCAAATGCTAACAAGATTGCTGGTCAAGGCTGCCACTGGATTCAACAAGCAAGTGACTAAGGGTCCTGGGGCTCACAGAGCTACCACAGATCACATTGCTGTGGTGTGGTCTCTAAGAGAAGTGCAAAATGATGCTGCAAGATATAGATAGAAAAAAATGCATAAACTCTATTTTATTGAAGCTGTTCTTGTTAGAGCAGGAAATATAATTTTCTTTTGTGCTAATATTTAAATACTAGCACATTGTTCAGCAGCACATATGAAGTAACAGACATGCCCTGTGGCACAAATAAATCCTACAGCTCTACATCAAGGTGTTTAATACCAGCAGGAGAGATACTATTTGAGGGGAATGCATATTTTTCAGCTTTAAAGATTTTCACATCCTAAAGTGCTTGGAATGGTTCAATTATCTTTCCACAGATTAGTCTGTTGTTGCTGCTGTTGCTGTTTATAAGGTTTGATTTTAGCAGCATACATTTTCCCCTCCCCTGCAATACAAAATGACAGGAAATAGCATCTGGCTAGATATAGTTGCTGTTAAATTCCATATGCAGTATTGACTAAATACTGAATTCATAAATGGCTGCATTTTTGATATCAATTCTAATGTCATCTTTATAAGATCGAACTTGCAAACTGCATTCTTCTCAATTCACAGATTAAGAATATCATAAAATAAAAATACATGTAAATACCTTCTCTATAGAGTGAGTTGGAGATAAAAACAACCACTTACTCAAGATCCCATGCTAAGAATGTGAGTCTTGTTTCTTAATTTCCATTAGTTGCAAAAAAATCCACGTAAACACAGTTACTAAAAAGTGAAAAATAAGAGTTTAGCAGATTGCTTCATTTCCTGGTGGCTCTCTGAGTGAAAATTATACAATGTACTATCTTTTTAATGGAATCTAGAGACAATTCAATATAATCTCAGTTTTGCTTAGAAATGGATTGCTACTTCAATGATATTCATTTGGACAATGGATATTTATTTATTAGCAGGAAGAAATCTTTATCAAACACAGCTGAATGTATGTCTTAATCAGTATCAACAGCTGAGATGTGAAGTAGTCTGTACAACATTAAGACAAAATTCTAGAGTTGTGATCATGAATAAACACAGTGAAGAAACAACAGAAATGCTTATGTCAAGCTCGGTGGACTTCTCACAAACTGATGTCCCCTTTAATACACAATAGACCATAGTTCCTTCTGCATGATTAAAAAACACCCTATTCCTTGTTTGTTGTGGAAATGTAAAAATATGCTCTCTGCCACAGACCAGAAGTTATTTAGAGATACTATCAGACACTAAGATTAGATTAGTAGGCAACTGTATGAGTCCTTCCTTGCTTTCTGGATCAAAGCTTGCTTTCTGAGGTATTTCTTGTCATAGGACTCTAGAACATGGGAGATGGGTGTTGCTGTGTGGTAATCAACATCACTGTGTGGACATTACATTTGAAAGCATTTCTTTGGAGCTGTTTATCTTTGGAAGATAGTGTCCAGGACTGTTTACTGGCAAAAGGGTCTAGCCTGTGACCGAATAACACTAGCTTGCTATGGGAGACTGGAGGATGATACCATTGTATCCTGTGAAGGCAAGATACAAGTTGGCAACTCCCTGTTATCTGCTAGCAAGGCTCAGAAGATGGGAACAAATGAGTTTCTGCTAAGGTATCAGAGCCAGAAGCTGCCACTTCAAAGAGAGCTGACTCGACCACTTTGGACTTATAAATAACTTGGTACTACCATTGAAAAGTTACCATCATTGCCATGGTCACCATCGTCCTCAATGGAGCAACAACACTGCTCGATGACCTACCACTACTGAAGATCAATGACTGAACTATGAACCTTGCTGAATCCATGGTGGTGACTATCTCCCTCTTGCTTCCTATAAAGACTCCTTGCTGCTTCCTTCCTATCTTTTCTATTGCCCTCCTTCCGTTCCCCATTGCCCTAATTCATAATAGTGTCCATCCTCCCCTTCCACATCTCCCTGATTAAGATCTGTAATAAACTGTTTGGACCAACATTTGAACCATTGTTTCTTAATCTCACACCAGGTATACAGATATTAAAAGAACCTCCTCTCCCCTCTATAAATCGAAGTGAGACAGCAATGACCAAATTTGCCTAGCAAACAGTCGCAGCACAGCTGAGCTGATTAAAGCTTTAGTATATATATGACAGATTTTTTTTTTTTTTCTCCAGCCAATGACTAGTATGTACAGAATCAAAGAATCCCAGAACACTTCAGTTGGGAGGCATTCTCTGTAGGTCACCCAGTTAAATCGCCTGCTCAAAGCAGAGCAAACTTCAAAGTTTGACCAGGAGTCTCAGATCTGGGTTCAGAAAAGTTCTGAGTTTTGTCAAGAACAGTGTTTCCTCATCCTCCCTGCACAAGTAGTACCAGTGTTCAGATATTTTTACTGTGAAGATTTTCTTCCTTGTTTCCACTCAGAATTTCCCCTGTAGCTACCTATGACCACTGCCTTCTGTCATCTTGCATTTTACTTCTAAGAGTCTGATGCTATCTATCTCTGCTTATAGCCCCATTAAACTGTTAGCAATAGCAATTAGAATTTTCCTTCTCCTTTGCAGGCTAAACAAATCAAGTTCTCTCAGCCTCTCCCCATGGAAGTACACCACTAGCCTCCTGCTAATTTAATAACCCTTCTCTGGGCTCTCTGCAGTTTGTCACTACCTTTCTTGTGCTGTGGAGACCACAACAAAACTTATTTAGGTGCAGCATCACTATGACTGAAGGGGAGCAATTACTTCCCTTGATCTGCTGCCTGCAGTGCTCTAATGCAAGTTAGTATGCTGCAGGTCTTTCTCACCAGAAGAGCTCTCTACCGTTCGCATTCAAATTGACATCCACCAGGATCCCAGAGTAATTTCCATGTGGAGGTGCTACCTGCCTTAATAATACCAGTGCAAAACAACTCTGAATCAGTAGTGATACCAGCATAATAACAGTGAAGAGACAGACTCAGGGCCGCATTACAAATCAGTTCTCCATACAGTTCAATTCCACATTAACTCCACTGGTCTGTGTAATGTTTCCTTCTTTTGTCACCTTCAGACAGATAAAAGTGGCTACATCTTGTGTATAGAAAACAAAAAAAGTGTCCTAGTGAATATTCATCATCATCATTTTTGCTTTAAACACCATATTGTGTTCGAAGGTTGTAACAGTTCTCTAATAAAGTAATAAACTTCTGATATTTAGTTCATTAACTACTGTGAAGCAAAAATATTCATGATACTAATTATGATTTATAGCACAGCTGTGGGTAGACCAGACATTCCTACAGAAAGAGAGATGAGTAATGACACCAAATTGTGCTGAAACTAGTAGCATCCTCTTTCTGCTCTAAGACTGTTCAAAGGAGTTTTGCTTTTGCTGCCACTTTGATTATCTTCTGTCACGAGCCAGGAAATCAAGCACAACCAAGGTCTTCCCTCCTTACAGAGAGCCCTGGTCATGGATTTTGCTCTTGATCATCACTTAGTCTCATGTCTTCATGGCATGAAGACATCCTGGCTCCTTGATACAGATACATGAAAACTCAGAATCTGATGGTAGAAGTTAAAAATGTCACAAGGAATCCTGGTTTTACCTTGGAATAATGAGAGATGAAAATTTTACATCCTAAAGTTTTGTTTCACACAGCAACACTAAACATACCCAGATTCTGTTTTCATAGAAGTCACTAATTCTCTTGACAACAGAACAAAATTTGTGTTTCTCAACTTCAGA
The DNA here is from genome assembly GCA_035772895.1 of Perdix hodgsoniae. Taxonomy (NCBI): domain Eukaryota; kingdom Metazoa; phylum Chordata; class Aves; order Galliformes; family Phasianidae; genus Perdix; species Perdix hodgsoniae. Next base: position 5,493,595 of record JAPSGF010000033.1, read on the forward strand.
TATTGTAACTTTAATCATTGTTATTTAATCTTTGCTACCATTTTCCCAGGGGATTTTCCAAACAATGGATTCTATATAATTTCCCAGACATTTTTACCAATATAAGGAGGCCACGAGACAGCAAGCTAATGTGTTACTTCTTTTTAGAATAAAATATAGGATATTTTCTTTTGTTATTGATCAGCTCTGTAAAAAGGTGGTACCCACTGTTAGAAAAGCTGTTGTTAATAGTATGATTAGAAGCCATACGATCAGAAGCTGTCTTCAGAAAGTTGTTGTATATGTTGCCCCTTAATCAAGTCTTGCTCCTTTACAGAATTCTATCCAATGTATACAAACCTATTGCATGGCACGTAAAATTTGGAGCCATGCATACCATTCCTTCTACTTTAACTATTTGGCTGCTGTTTTACTCTTCCATACAAAGCAATCAGTTCCAGATGTATTTATTTATTTTATATAAAGGTAATATTTCCAGAATCCTAAAACAGGAACTTTCATCTTTGAGGCGACTTAATAAGAAAAAGATAGATTTCTTTGAAAACCTGTTTACTATGAGGGCTTGTTTAGCTTGTAAGTTTTTTTAGTACCCAAATCTTTTATTCTGCTTTTAATGTAATGCGAATTTGCAGTCAGAGTTGGCAGGGATTTTTTTCTGTAAGTGCTATGCTGAAGCCTGTATGTATTAAGGAATGGCCAGTAGAATGCAGGGGAGTTGGCGGGGGTTTCTGCTTAGCTAAAAACTTGTTTAGGAAGGAAGTTTAAATAAGTCTGTAGTTGTTACTAGGAACACTAAAGCATAATGCCAACACAGGTGCAAACTCAGACCCATATTCCAATCCCTTATATGAATGATATTAAATGATATTACCAGACTTGCCTGAGGTGGCAGAAGGAATCCCAGATGTGTTCCTGTATTTCTAAATAACCATGGCAAACTAGAGAGAAACTGCCTCCAAAGCCTGCTGCTGCTCTGCACACTGAAGAGGAAAGACTCATCACATCAGGAGAAATGCTGGAGATGGACAAGCCAGCCTGATCTGCTCCCTTTTTCACAATCAGTGAAACTAAGAAAAGGTGATGGTAAGGGATGTTGGAGTGCAGGTAGTTTTTTCATTAACCCTTCCAGTCAAAGGGAAGAGGGTCTTAAAGAGCCAGTCAACTCTAGCAAATCAACAAATTGTTACAGGGTTGGTGCTACTGCCAGGGGTTCAGCTACTTATGCCATGGGGCTCACTTTGAGAAACCTGGCCTACTGGTTGATAAGGTCCATCTGTCAGAAAAGGGAAAGAGCATCTTTCCAAGCTGGTGAACAGGTTTTTAAACCGAAGTTGCCAGGAGAGGGGAACCTCAATTTCCATTCATACTAGTTTGATTACAGTGCCAGCAATAGAGTCTCAGAGTCTAGAGAAATATCACAGGTCAGCAGGAGAGCACCTGAAGGATTTCTAGCCACTCCAACTAGTAAGTCAGTGTCATGTTTGTATGGTTTTCCATCAGTGTTCCAGGTCATAACATCATGCAGTGCACAGGGAGTTAAAGAGTTAATGCTGCAACTCAACAGATGGTCAGTATTTTTGGTCTCTTGTTCTCAGAAGAGAAGAATGAACTACAGCTCCCAGAATACTTCATTTGACAAACTGAAAGTTTATGGGTCAGGATTAAGGGGAAGGCAGGGTCAGGCATCTACTATAGGCCACCCAATAAGGATGACAGAACAGATGTCTCTACAGACATATGGGAACAGCCTCACATTCACAAATCTTGATCCTTGTGGGTGACTTCAGCCACCCTGATGTCTGTTTGATGGGCAAGTCAGTTGGAACATAAGCAATCCAGAATGTTCCTGGAATATGCTGATGATGACAACTTCCTTCTCCAGCTGAGAGAGGAGCCGGTGAGGTGAAGTGTTATGCTGAACCCTTTTCTCACCAACAAGAAGGTACTGTACAGGAATATGAAGCTCAAGGTCAGCCTTGACTGCAGTAACCATGAAGTGATGGAGATCAAGATCCTGAGGACAGCAAAGGATAGGATACAGCAAGTTCACAAATCTGGGTTTCAGGACAGCAGAGTTTAGCTTCCTCAGGGGGTTACTTGAAAGAATACGATGGGATAAAGCCCTGAAGGGAGGAGGGGACAGGGACATTAAAGTCAACAAAAACAGTTTCTGTAAGTTTGTCAGTGATAAAACTAAAACTAGGAAAAATGTAGGTCATCTTCGGAAGGAAAAAAGAGACCTAGTTATCTGGAATGTGGTAAAGGCAAAGATACTCAATGACTTTGTTCTTCATTCCTCAGTAGCAAGTACTCTAGCCCCACTGCTCAAGTCACAGAAGGCAAAGACACAGACTAGGAGAATGGAGAATCACTCACTTTAGGAGATCAAGTTCAAGGCCATTTAAGGTATTTGAAGGTTCACAAGTTCTTGAGACCTGATGAGATGAAGCCACAGGACCAGAGGGAACTGATGGATGAAGTTTCTAAGCCACTATCTATAACATTTGAGAAGCTGTGGCAGTTCAGTGAAGTTCTCACTGTCTGGAAAAAGAGAAAACATAACACCCATTTTTAAAAAGGGAGAAAAGGAAGGTCTGGGGAACTACAGGCCACTTAGAGTCACTTATGTGATCAGCAAGACCGTGGAGTAGATCCTCCTGTAAGTTTTGCTAGATCACATGGAAAATAAGGAAGTGACTGGTGGTAGCAAAGGGCAAACTGTGTCTAAAAAATTTGGTAGCTTTCTATGACACAGTAACAACACTAGTGGATAATGGAAGAACAACTGAAATCATCTACCTGAACTTGGGCAAATTATTTGGCATCCTTGTCTCTACTTGTCTCATTAGAGAGACATGAAGCAGTCACAGGAGAAGGAATTGGCTGGATGGGTGCACTCAAAGTGTTTTCAGCAATGGTTCTACTGCATTCTCATGAGAACCCAGCTGGTGTAGTATGTTCAACTATGGGATCCTCAATATCAGAAAGACCTGTTGGAGGGAGTTGAGAGGAGGGACAGAAGGAATGATCAAAGGGCAACAAAGAAAGGCTAAAACAGTTGGGTTTGTTCAGTGTCAAGAAGAGAAGATTCTGGGGAGAACTCATTAAAGTGTTTCAGTACATAAAGGGAACTTATAAAAAAAGATTAAAACTGAATTTTATGGAGGCAGAGTGATAGGACAAGAGAAACAGCTTTAAACCAAAATAGAGTAGATTTAGATTAGATAGCAGGAGGAAATTACTTACTCAAAAGATGGTGAGACATGGGCACAGGCTGCCCAAAGATCTCATGGATGGTCCTATCCCTGGAGGTGTTCAAAGCCAGACTGGATGGGATTTTCAGCAATCTAGTCTAGTGGGAAGTATCTCTGCAGTGGCAGAGGAGTTGGAACTAGATGGTCTTTAAGGATCTTTTCAACTCAAACTATTCTTTGATTGTACTGTATGAGTCTGAATATTTTTCAACATTTTAACACAGCATCTGCTTTTAATTTATGTATAGAAATAAACAAACAAACAAACAAACAAACAAATATTACACCACAGAAAGAAATCCATGAAATAATCATTAGTTACAATCTTTGATACAATTACTAAATGAATTTCATGTAGCTACATAGTAAATTTGGATTTACTTCTGTGAAGAAAACCCTAAATAGGATTATTTTTCACTTAAAATTGCACACTGATCTGACCCTGGAATAAAAGGGCATTCCTTCCAATTTATTTATTTAGTAAATATATTGCTTGGATAGCTGGAGGTCAACATTATTTTGTGCTAGTTCACAGGTTAAGTAGTCCATTCATTGCAGCTCTCAGCCCCTCTGGCAGAAACTCCTGCAGGATTCAGACTCATGATGGCTTAAAGCAAGCTCAGGGCCAAGATTTCCTTTGTCATTGTGAAATTAATTTTGTTGTGCATCAGAGTAGAAAAGTGCAGTAAAAACAAACATTGCAATTACATAGGGCAAATGATAATACAGGAAGGTTTTGAAGTTCATTCTGTATGCAACAAAATTATTGCCATGATTTTAGTTACTTTGTTCTAAATAAAATGTATCCTTAGATTTCATTTAGGCATTTTTCTTCCTTTTAAAAATATGAGCAAATAAATCCAAGTGTCCTGGATACACAATACTTGATTTTTACACAGCTTGGACAAAAAAAAGAAAAAAAAATCCAAGATACCATAGTTGTTCTAAGTGCCAGGTGAACTAAGAGTGGAGAGGAGCTAAAAACTGGTTCTAAAGGCTGATGAAATCCCTACAGGAGGTGCTGGAAAGTTTGCTGGTTTTGTTTGGTTGGTTGGTTATTTTTTTGTTGTTGTTTTGTTTTGCTTGTTTTTTGTTTGATTTGGGTTTCTGTTTGTTTGTTTATTTTGTTTCTGGTTTGGTTTGGTTTGTTTTTCTGCCATATTTCAGAGTTCTTCTAAAAGGACAAAGACATTAAAAATGTCTTTCTCCATAAATCTCTTACGGAGAACAACCGAAAGATAAATTCTGCCACAGTAACTATATTGTAAGAGTCCAGTTTGACTATGCCTTTTCCTATGCAAAGAATGGAAAATAAGCATTTATCTCTAAAAGAAACATTACCATTAGGACCTGCATATAACCTTATTTTGTAACTCAAGAGTTTGCAGCTAGGTAACACCGAGTCACATCTCAGCCCACCTATGCAAATGTAAATGTAACCCATAAACATGCATGGCTTGCAAGGATAAATGTTGTCTGAATTGGAAAATGATAGGATCCTAAAAGTTTTTTGTTTTTTTTTTTTTAATCTAACAAACCCATTGTGTACTCAATATAAAACGGGTTCTGGAAGTTCCTATATCAATACCTTAGGTAATAGCCATAATGTATTAACAGCGAGGCATAGGCGAATGGATGAACTTCTCTAATGTTTTCTGTAGAGCAAAGGTGTTGGTGCACAGCATGCTGGCTGAACTGACTTGAGCAATTTCATTTAGACTATTAGCCTTTTGTTACAAGGAGAATATTATAATACATTCTGAAATTAGACAGGAAATCCATAAAGTACATTGATTCACATATGTATTCCTTTCCCAAAGAGCATATCTCACAAGTACACAGTAGACTGTACTAGTGTTCTGTGCCAACAATCAGCCCCGTTAAAATAGGACATAACATTCAAAGTTCAATTTTCTAATGATTACGAAGAAGAAAATGGAAGGCAATTCACTTATTCCAGTAGGATATGATGTAAATTAGAAAAGGTAGAACATTACCTTGGGGTAAAGGGCTGCTAGCTAGGATTTAGATTTTCAAAAGAAACTTAGGTTTGTGTGTCAAATTTCCTTCAAAATCCTCCTCTCTCAATATTGATTTCAAATTAAAAAATATGATGTCTATATAATATTGTATAATGTATAATTAGCAATAAAAACAAAGCTGGCCTGCCTCCAAAAATTTAGAAACCTAAAATACAGATCAAAGGTTATAATTAAACACAAAACAGGGGGACTTTCAAGTATACGCTTTAATTTGTTATAAGGTTAAAGACCTTTTCTGTCATACGGACTTATGGGAAGTATTCCTAGCATGAGTATCCTTCTCAGCTTGCACTTACAAAATGAGTTTTTGCTTTTTTGGTTTCTCACAAGTTATTTTCTTTGCATAATACCATCTTATAAATAACAATGTTGTCATGGATAGGAAAAATCCCACTAAGAATAAATGAAGAACTGCAAAAGGGCAGGTGAAGATAGTTGACAATACCATTTAGAGTTCCTTGAGACACACAATACACCAAAGACCACAGTTCAATTCTGAAAACATATCTGCTCCATAAAATCCAATTATTCTTCCAGTGGTAACCAAAAAAGAGGTAAGTATGCTCAGCTTCAATCAGCTCTTCACTAACATAGTGTATTTCAGATTTATCTCAGTCTGAAAAGGGAATGAATTACAAACATTTTCATAGACTATCACAAACTCTGTGCTGCTCTTTTAACGAACAATTGAAAACCCTCCAAAGAAAAACAGGATATCTTATTCAATACCATAAGCAATTACCAAGATCACATGACCCCATTTATTTTGGCAAACATTTAATAGCATTTCTTTTCTAGAACTGTGCTGGCTGTGTTTGCTTGAAAATAAAAATAGTTTATAGTCTTCTCCAAATTAAAATCCTGCTTGTTGGTATTATTCACATCCTGAAGATTATTTTCATGCTAGGCCAAATCCTGCTTTACTTTATTTGGATCAATAGCTCTAGTCACACAAGAGAAGCTATTTGATAAGTGAAACAACTGAGCAGAAAATCACAGCAGTATTTAAAAGGGCCAGTCCTAAAGAGTTAGGATTTATATAAAGAAACAAATAAAAAAGCAAAAGAAAAATTAGCAGTAAAACTTTCCAAATGACAACTAAACTTCTTGCTTTCCTGTGGACAGTCTTATGTTTGCCATCAGCCACCTACAAAGGGAGTACTGGAGCTAATGGGAAAATAACACCCTTTGCACTCACTTTTGCAGAAGTTAGAAGCTCTTAGAGAGATTCAGTTTGCCTCCAACTACAGCTGATAAATTAAATGTAAGAGTGTAGGCTCATCTGTAAAGTATCTACTGCTCTCTCAAAATAAATTTTCAAATTAGATAGCAATAATTTTCATTAACTGAAATAAAGTAGTAACATGTTAACACACATTATTAATACAGACCCTCTTTCAATAAGTACTTTTTATTCTTTTCCAAGAATCAGATGATTTTCAGATCAAGACTCTGATTTTGCAGAAATGACTTTCCAGGCTTTTTAATTTCCCTCATAAACTGAAGGACTTGAAATCATGTATGTGGATGCTCATAAGATCAGGAACTTAGAAGCCCCTTTGTTAATCCCAAGGCTTCCCTTGGTGAAAACACAGTCATGCATCTCCACAGAAAACTCCGTGTTGGTTTATACCTGTATTAACAGGCCAATTATCAAATGTATCTTTTTTTGTATAATTATGCTCTCATAACATTTTTCTTCAGTATACAAAAAACAACTTTAACACATGCCCTCTCCTCCTCTGGTGTTTGATCTCCATATGCTGTATTTCAGGCCCCCCATTTCACAGAAGCTTTGAACTTTGTACAGTTGTCACATCAAAAGGGAGCTCTTCTCTGAGCCTTGACAACACTTCAGCTTTTATAAATACATGCCTGACTCAGCAGAAAGTATCTGTTTCTCTAAAAGCATGATCACCTCCATTTTCTTTTCTGTTTTGCTTGTATACTAGCATTTATTTTTCCTTGAAAGAACAGAAAATATATTTTCAGAACAACGAATAAACAGTGCCATCTTCTGTCTACGTCACTGCAGGAGAACAGGACAGTGGAGACTGAAATTACAAGACTAAGCTCTGAGGTTCAGGTTGCAAGGTTAGATGTTTGCACACACATTATAACATGCTATGTTCTTGCGATACTCAGAGATACTGAAAGCTTTTTCAAACAGTCATATATTTAAGGTGTTGCCTTGGAATTAATTGCCTGAAAGATGTAGTCATCTCTTGCTATCAGAGGAGGAAGCATACGATCATTGTCAACTACTTATGATTGCATTAAATATTATAAATGACTTTCTAAGAGTTACATATTTTTAATGCATTTTAATGTTGTCTTTTTCCCTTGTAGAATCAGCCAATAGGTTAGTCACAATTTGCTACTAAACCTCAATCAAAATTCTGTGCTATGAACAAAGAAGCAGGAACACGTAAAAAATTTCGGAGATTCAGTCCTTGCTTTTACAAATTAATCCATACTTGCTCTTGAAGCTAGAAAGTTGTTATCATTAAAAATGATAATGGAGATAATGGAGGAAGCATGGTGTTCTGCTAATTTCAGGTATAAAAGTAGCTTCTGCATACATTCATTTGTTTTCATACCAAGCAGAAAGTAGAAGAAAAACATGTTTACAATGTACAAAAATCAGATCATCATCAGTGAGTTAATGGAATCTTGTAGCAATCTGCATTAAAACTGCCATCATTTTTGTGAAGACTCCATCAACTACAGAACACTATATATTTATAAAGCACTTTTCTATCAAGCTAATGAAAGAAGTGCCTACTGCTCTCAGTAGACCATGCATTCATTTTTATGGCTACTAGCCATTCTAGCAGTAGAACTTTGCTGCAGGTTTTTAGGTTCTAGTATACTAGATAGTTATTGGACCTTCTCAGAAATTCCTTAGAGTGGTTGTGAACTGAAGTGAAGAAATTAATCATTTCCAAACACCTTGGGTTCACCATATATTGAGGGTCACTTTCCACTGTCTCAAGAGGAATAACTGTCCAGAATAGAATTTGCCAATGGAATAAAATAGCCATAGAAGCAGGACTTCAGAGAAAAAGATAAAATGTCATAGCAACTAGCAACCAAAATTCTGCCAAATACATCCTGTGTGATCCTGAGAAAAAAAAAAAAAAAAAATCAGTCAATTAGATGTCTGGATCAGAATATAGTCATTAAGTGTTCATGTAGTTTTCAGCATGGCACAGAGTCACAGAGTTTGCTTTACTTTTTCCTTGAGAAGGGGATGGGGAATCTAAGGAGAGAAAACCAGGCACAACTACATTCAATATTTTCAAACACAAAGTTTTAAAAGAAATTACTCCAAAAGTGTATGTTAAAAGAAGTTATTAAATAACAAAATTAAGGATATTACAACAATATTCAATAACAATATGATATACATTTTACAGTTTACTTTCAGAATGATATACCATTTCCTTCTTCTTAGTAGTTTGCTCTAGAAATAAAGCCTTTGTTATAGCTACAGAAAACTGCTTATTCCCCTTGTAAGTCTGTAAAAAATTGGGCACCTTTAGCTTTTCTCTTCTTGGAAACCATCACAGCATCAGGATTGCTCAACACAAGGCTATTAAGATTTATGGATCAGGGCTTCCAAATAGTTCATAGTCTCCACACACAAAATTTCTGCCCTGCTTTTGGCCCTGTTCATGCTCATTCTATTCACCCTGACAGTCCCAACCATACTATCAAGCCACTTTTTCCTAATTCCAATCATTTTCTTGTTCGTTCAGTCTCAGAAACACATACAGAATCCATTCTTGGTCCTCTAGATTTGTTTATATTCCCTAAATCCTCCAGTGACCTGGATTCCCACCAACTCCTCCCAGCAAGTCTCCTCTGCTCTCCGTCTACTCTTTCCAGCTTCTCTGCCAGCTGTACCCCAATATCTCTCTCCTTCTATCTTCTGTGCTTATCTTTCTAACTTGTCATTCTTTCTGCTGCAAAACAATCATCTGAATGTCAGGCAGTGGCTGGAATAGAGCACACAAAAAATAACAAGTTATTGTTCAGATATTAGTCCCACTTTAACCCCAGTCAGCTGAAGACAATAATTACAGGAGAATTTCAACTTCATTTTCTTACTCTTAAAAACAATGTATTAAGAAATTTGCATTAATATGCCCTGGGGTGTTCATGAAGTAAGAAAGAAAGAAGCACATGCAACACTTCTGTAACTGAGATATGACTTGCAGATTTGTGTGCTAAATGTGCTTTGTTTTTTCTTTTAAAAAGTTTTAGTATTTTTGTGATGTGATATCCAAATTATTAGTGAGAAACATTCATAGGACCAACAGATCGTTTAGTCAAAAATAAACAACTGTTTTTTCCCTAGAAAATTCAATCACTTTCCATTTTCGATAGTAAAAATTTATGCATTCCCTTTCAGCAAAGCCTAAAGTGTTTGTTTAATTTCATGAATATGGATAAATCCATAGATTCACAACAATAACTGTGTACACGAACTGGGATTTAAATATTAAGAGCCATGAAATACCTGTATCATTTCCTTCGATTCCCATAGCGTGGAAAGATTGGAGAGAAAAGGATGTACTCTTTGACATCAAAAGTAACATAAGCTGTGCTTTGAATTACTTCCAGCCTTAATAGAATACAATATCATATAATGCATTATAAAAAAATGAATGATGTCATTTTCTTCTAATCATCACTTTACAGTGTTTTTTATTAGAAGCATTTATTAACATTTGATATTAGCTATATTTAAGTAAAAAGGAGAAAAATATTGGTTCCCAACCTTCTGCTACTTTCGATTTCTCAATCAACAATCTTCTGCTCTATGTATACAAGTTTTATGTTTCATATCATAAAGTGGCCTGGTTACATGTGTCTCGTTAAGATAAAGATATAATTCAATCACGTCTTTAGTCTTTGACCATCTCAGAAGCTTTTGATGTAACAGAAAATATGTATTACAGTACTGTAACAACAAAGCTGTGCTATGTTCCTTTGAATTTCTTTTTTCTAAATCAGGCTGTTGAAAAATAAAAAGATTTGCATCTCGAAGAGCTTCTATATGCCCTAAAAATAGCCTTCATAATAAGAATAACTCTCTTTTAATATTCAGTAGAGTCAACATTTCATTATTTCAGTGTGCCAGCTGGTCATTATGGGATATTATAGGAAAATGATGACATGATTTAAAGAATTCTAAAATGATGGCTCCCTCTTGTAAGGCAAGAAGCTGTATCCTTCCTTCCTTCCTTCCTTCCTTCCTTCCTTCCTTCCTTCCTTCCTTCCTTCCTTCCTTCCTTCCTTCCTTCCTTCCTTCCTTCCTTCCTTCCTTCCTTCCTTCCTTTCCTTCCTTTCCTTCCTTTCCTTCCTTCTTCCTTCCTTCCTTCCTTCCTTCCTTCCTTCCTTCCTTCCTTCCCTCCCTCCTTCCTTCCTTCCTTCCTTCCTTCCTTCCTTCCTTCCTTCCTTCCTTCCTTCCTTCCTTCCTTCCTTCCTTCCTTCCCTCCTTCCCTCCTTCCCTCCTTCCCTCCTTCCCTCCTTCCCTCCTTCCCTCCTTCCCTCCTTCC